>JAQIYK010000066.1:0-22700 GCA_034700465.1 Rotylenchus robustus
GTCGTCGACGTGGTCCGCAACCGTCGCCACCACAATGTCCCCTGGTCGGTCCCCGCTTGGTCCCCCCCCCCCACTGATTCCCTCCCTTCCGACCCCAATTAATCATTTCTTCGCCCACTTCACCTCTTCCCATTCCTCCCCCTCCCCCACCCAATCCAATTCAATCATTTTCCCACCCTTTTCATACCTTAATAATGGTCCCCAAATGTTTACAAAAGTAAAGAGAAGCCCCTTTCATCCCCTTCCCTTCCCCTTTCATCCCTTCCCTTCCCCTTTCATCCCCTTCCCTTCCCCTTTCATCCCCTTCCCTTCCCTTCCCCTCCCCTTCCCTTCCCTTCCCCCCCCCTCCCTTCATCACCAACCTGATTTTACTTTACCGGTTTCAGCTTGGCCCTGGCAAAACTTTCTTTGATCCAAACAAAAGAGTTCAGTTCAAGCCCAACGTCCCCTTAAAAGGCATTGGGGGCTTTGGGGTTAGCCGAAAGTTCTCTTTTCATTTTTCACGGCCAAATCAGACAAAAGGACGTTTAACTTTGCTACAGAAAAGGCGAAAGAAACATCTTTCGCTCCCCCTCCTTACCTCTCACCTCTCCCAAGTTGCTCCTCAGAGGCGTCGGACTTAATGGGGCGGAAGCAAGCCATTGAGGAGGGGGTGAAGGACTGGACTGATCACATGCCCTGAGGGCATGACGGCGAATGGATAAAGGGGGAGATTGCGGGCACTGTGGGAGATGAAGCTAAGAGGAGATGCTTCTTCCCTTTCGGGGCGATTAAGCAGAGGGGAGGGAGGGAGAGGGCGAGAGAGTGTGGGAAAGGAGAGAAAGAGGGATGTGAGAGAGGTGTGAGATAGTAAGGCGGAGGGAGAGAAGGGTAGGGAAGTGGGGTGGTCAGAGGGATTACTTTGTCGTTCGTTCGGTTGGTCTGTCTTCTTTTCCCCTGCTTCTTCGCCTCGCCTTTCCTCCGCTTCTCACCAGTCTGATCCCCCCCCCCCGCCATATCCAATCTCCCCTCCCCCTCCCCCCCCCCCTTTCCCCCTCATTCATTTTGTTCAGCCCACCAAATGGTGCGCAACTCCTTAATTTATGTATGCACTTTTGTTTTTTTGCCCAAAAATTGATTGAGCACTTTAAGGATAAGTACAGTACGTTGCCTTCTTTCTCTGATCAGCCCCAACTTTGCCTTACCTCCACAACTGTCCATCGTGTTCCTTCCATTCGTCCGTCCCGAATTTGTCCTTTGCAACACCCAAACATAATGCCCATAATGCACATTTCCTTCCCCTTTTTATGGATCGAAACAGAGAGAGATGGCGCAAATGAATTCGAATGGATGGGAGGGGGAAGGGGGTGGGGTGGGATTGACTTGACTGACTCATTGCGGTGGAGAGACCATTCGGCGAATTGGGGCACCTCCTCTGAAGGATCTTCTTCCTCCTCCCAAATCCCCGAAGGAATTTGACGTACACCCACCTTCCCCCCCCCCAACCCACCCTTACCTTCCTACCCTGCTCCTTCCCATTTCTCGCCGCCGACCTCCCAAAGTCGTAAAGCCAATGTTTGGCGCGGTGGTTGGTCGTTGGTCAGTCGATGGTCATCCTCCGCAGCTCGCGCGCTCCAAAATCACCCAAGGCAACATATTAAGTGCCCCGGGGTAAGGAGTCGGTATTGACTGATCGGTGGGGTTGACCAACAACAGCGGACCAACCTGCTGAACAACACGAGACTGTTGTTGTGCAGACATTTTAAGAGGATAATTGCTTTTTTAGGTGTTCTAAATTCGCAAATTCGAGTGTGCCGGTAACTTCAAGTTGACCACCTTCCAATTTCGCGCACTGCACCGTATCCCTCGCCAGTTCGACTTTGTTTTGCTCCCCCCCCCTTTCCTCCCCCCCCCCCTTTCCTCCCCATTCCCCCAATCCATCGCCCATTTCGGACATTCCCTTTAATTGCACCAATTAGGCGCCTTGTTCTTCCCCCTTCCCCCACCCCAAATTCCTTCGTCCGCCCAAAGAATGCTTTTGCTTTGTTTCCTTTCCCTGCGGTTGACTTTTTTGCTTCGATTTGAGTGATCGAGCGGATTCCGAACGCAAATTAGCCGAACGAAAACAACGCAGGGAAGGGAAGAAAGGGACCAAATGGGCGAAAAATCGGCGGCAGCCGAATAGAAACATTCAAAAAGGGTGGGTAGAGTAGAGGGTAGGGGAGGGTTGAGGATGTACCCCACCCCAACCCAACCCAACGTACCCCTTCCCTCCCTCCCGCTCGGTCTTCCCTTTTTGAGCGATATTTGAACCGACGGCGGAGGAAAGGGAAACCCATGGAAAACCCAAATTGATTGGTTGGACCGAGGGAGGGACGACGGAGATGGACACCAACTACCACCCCCCCCCCTTCCATCCCCTTCCCCCTCCCTCCCCCTTCCACACCCCACTCACATCCTTTACCCCTCCCCCACCTCCATCCATTCCCTCCTTCCTTCCCTTTTCTTCAAATTCAAAACAAAAGGCAAAGGAAGTGTCCCGCAATGCTGTGATTGTGCTGTCCTCCAATGTCCAAAATTTTGCATCGCAAAGTCTTTGGAAAATCGAATTGAATGACAAAAAAAGCGTCCTCCGCGTTTTAATGTTTAATTTTTTGACACAAAGATTTGGCTTGATCTCATGGTCTCACCCCCGAGACCATGCATGGAGCCAAAGCAAAGCCTTAAGACCATTTGCCGGGGTATGTTTCATTCAAACTCAAACCCATTGGACGCCAAATAAACAGTTATTTTACCGATTTTATAAATTTGATATTGATTTGTTGGGCAAATTTTTATTATCGGCTTTAGATATTTTTGTGGGTAAAATGCGTCCTCCGTCCGCCGGGCGTGCTGTTTCATCTTCATCATCATCCGTCCACCATCAACAACAACCCAACAACAACAATAATAATAATGGCTGGCACCATTCTTCCCGACTTCATCAACATCAAAATGATGGCAATGGAGGACATGGACATGGTCATCACCCGGTAAATGGACTGAAAAGTTCAAAATGAAGGGGAGCACACATGAAAGAACAACCTTTCTTTTTAAATCACAAAAATATTTAAACCCGAAAACATTGGTTTGCTGAAACGCATTAAGTTCTTAAGCTCCAAGTTTGTAAATAAAAATGCTCATCAGTTAATCATTGCAATTAATCTTGATCGTCAATTAATCTCACCCACTCGGATAAAATATACATATAGTTCAATCAAATTATAGAAAATCCAATTAATTTTAAATTTAGCCATTGCCAATTACGCCTAGCAATGGCTACAGAAATGAAGCAATAGAAGTGAGAACGAGTGATGATCCCAGTGCCATGCCTCGTCACATGAATGGACACAATCCTTTGGCTGGAAATGCCCAGCATCAACGTTGTCATTGTTGTCCCTACGGATTTCACATTGATTTGGGCTTCGTCAAATTTGCGGAGGACGTTGCAGCAGGCAAGGAGCAGATTCAGGTAAAACTTTGTACTACTGTACGGGCCCGTATCCTGGATTGGATTTCAAATAAATTTTATTGTGCCAATTTGCCGACCTTTTTTATTAGCGCCGAAAAGTCGATTTTTAGGGATGATATATAGAATATAGCCCACCCCATAATACGGGCCTGCTACCATATATATGAGGTCAGGCCCGTAGCTAGAGGGGGAATGGGGGGAATTTTCCCAAAAATGTTAATTTTTCGCCGCGGCGCCGCGAAACTATCATTTTTCGATAGAATCCCCCCTTATTGAACCCAAAATCCGTCAAAATTTATATCCGTCAAAATTTATAGCGATATAAATTTTGGCGCCTATCGACGCCGCAAAACTATGAAAATTTAGCACTCAAACTAAACATACACTCCTAAAACCGAATTTTTACGTGCAATATTAAAAATACACCCCTAAGTATCGACTTTTCGTCTCGAATAAAAAAGAGCGTCAAAAATTTTGTGATTCCGCCTCCCCCGAACTCCGAAGCTAGCTACGGGCCGGTATTAGGTTATTGTGTTTTAGAACTGGTCTAGTCCAGCAAAAAAGCGAGCTCGGCGATTGCTCGCTTCGCCCAGCTCCGATCGAACAATGCTGGACCTTTCCCAAACAAGCGATGACAGGGGCAACGACAACACCGTCTCCCTTCCGCTCAACGACACTTCCATTCTCAGGTTATAATTGATAGTATAAAGCATAGTTATTTTTTCGCAACCAAAATTGCTTACTTATCCTGCTTACTTGCGCGTGCATGATAATTTGCTGATCCGATCTGCGATAAAAGCAATTATGTTGTAGGTATTATCCAGCGAACATTAGAAGAAGTTGTATTAGGAGTTTCATTATAAGTTGTTGATTTTAGTCTGAGATCCTCGTCTGACCCAAACTTTTTTCAGCCGAATTTAAAATCGCAAATCTTTAAAATTTCAAGCAAATCTGTGGAAGCAGATGAACTTCCTGAAATGTTGGAGTTCCGTGCCCATCATCCTTCTTTGTTGGATAGGAGAGTTGGCTCCCAATCGGTGCCTCCTCCGCCGCCTCACCAACAAAACCATCATCACCACAACTTTGGACCCCATTCCATTCTGAAGAATGCAAACAACGCCAACGAATGGGGGTCGTCTCATTCCAATGTTCCACTCAGAGCAAACGGTGTGGTCAGGTCCATGGCGATTACATCCGACTATCCGGTAACAAATAATATATAGTCTGTTTTTGTACTAACAATGGTATTGTTCTCTTCCAAGCAGCAAATAGATCCAATGTTAATACAGCGTCAGCAACACCAAAGTCGATTCCACCAGCATCCGGGTGCTCGTTCTGCTGCCACCATCCCCTACTCCACCTCTGCCCCCACACCTCCAATCACTCGTCGGTTTCCACTCTCTGTGGCATCCGATACGCCATCGACAACAGGCCCACTGGCAGGCATTGGCTCTCCAATAAGAACAAGCACACCGAGAAGTGGTTCGTCAAAATATTTTGCAAAAAATAGTTACGATTTTCAGAAAACTAAAATTTAAGTTAATGAAGAGATTCAACAAATTCTCTCGCAACGACCTCACCATCTATCTACAACAACCAGTCATCGGCGGGGAAACACGTTTGCTTCCCGACATAACGGGACTAATGGAAGTGGCACCAATTCTGCTCCATCGTCACCAGTTCCTAAAAGTAAATTAAAAGTTTGATTAAATAAAATGTTGTGTACTTTTCAGCCTTTCACACCGCCATCGCGCAGAGTATGGCTCAGCTGAGGAAGACACCATCCAAAGCCAGTACTTTGACTACTTGGAACTCGCCTTCGTAAATTCATATGTGATTTCGGCATTTTCCAAAAAAATCCGCAATTTAGCCAAGCTCATATTTCAATGGCGGCACTTGCGACTCCCGCAAGGCATGCTTTTTCAACTGCAAATATGTCCGCTTCTTATACAAATTCTTCGGCACCACTTCGACAACCTTATCTGGAGATTGGTCGTCGACATCGAGTGCTGTCTCCAGAGCCTCACCAACTGCCGACATTGGAACCACCAGCGGGGTCAATGTTGCGCAAGTCCAACATGCAAAGCAGGGCATTCTTCCACGCCGCTAACAATGGCACTTCGTCAATGGGTAATAAATTAGTATTTTGGACTTTCATGAGTTTATGTTTAATGTTTAGTTCCTATTCCGTATCGATCACGCGGAACCTCGACGCCATCGTTGGATCTTGGCGATTTTGCGAGTATACGCCGCTGCCGATTGGACGCAGACATTTGCAGGAACAACGGCTCGCCCACACTCCCTTCATCTGCCCAGTTGATGCGCTCTCTCTCGCCACAAGTATTTATTTAACTGTTTCTATTGATAGAAATTTAAAAAACGGGGTCCTTACAGCCCATTTCTTCTCCATCGACACTCACTTCAACAAAAGCCCGTTGGCGCACTCCGCCACCCGTTGTGGACACTCATCTGCACTTTTCCGCTGTTCAAACTCCAATTGGCGTTGCTGATTCTCCTCCATTAATGGCTCATACGGTCAATGTTGTTCAAAAACCAACAGCGAAAGCCGAATTTCGAGTATGGAATGTGTTGTTTTTGAATTTTAAAAATTTAAAAATTCAGATGCCCGTAGCTGTCCAAAATGCAATTTTCATGCGTAACAGTGGGACACAAACAATAGCCGAACCGCTTAGAAAAGTGACATTTTCGTATTTTGTCAAAATGACTTCATTTTATAACAGGAAGTGGGTATCGCTACGGAACGCGAAAAATCGCCTAAAAAACGGCGGACCAAAGATACTGGAACAACACCCGATGGAAAGTTCCTATTGATTCCTTTAATGAAGGCACCGGCTTCCATTGGCGTTGACACGAGAGATTTGGTATTTTTCTAGCTGTTCTTAAAATTATCAAAAAAATTAGGAACCTAAGAAACCGCCACCCCCACCACCTAAGCCCAGCGGGCCGGATTTGGAAGCAGAACTTCAGAGAAGGCGAGAAGCGGAACGAATGGCCAAATTAAACCATCTTTCGGCTGAGTTTCAGGTTTAATTTAATTATCTACAGTACATATTGTTAACTAAATCATTTCAAATTATTACTAATTTTTGAATAACGATTTCAGTTTGAAATTCTAGTTTTTGGCACGAACAATGAAAAACTTAAAATAAAAAATATTTCACTAATCTTATGTATTCTTTACTTAATTATATTAAAATGATTTTTAATCAATTAATTAGAAATTATTTGCCAAGAAGAAATCCATGTTACTCTTTTTACTTTTTATTTCAAAGCTGGATGAAATGAAACATAAGTAGATTATTCAAAACTTTATTTTCAGTATTGCCTGGGCCACGAACCAGAACACAATCCAGGAGAGCAACCACAATTTTTGGAGCCACAAGAAGCTCAAAAGACACTGAACAAAATTGAAACAGAAAGGAAAACAATCGGTTATTTTTAAAAAAATATTATATTATATATTTAAACAAACATTTTAGATCGCGGCATCGATGCCTTCTCACCCCCTAAAGAAATCATGCACTCTTTGAGTACAAGCACATCCGATTTGATGAGCAAAACAACAACAGCAAGTGTTAGTGTTGGAACGGAAGAGATAGCGAAATTGGAGAAGTCAATTGGAACCGAGCTGGTGAGAACAATGAAAACAATGGAAGTGCAGACGGATAAAGAAGAAAAGAGAGAGGAAGAAAAAGAGGAGCAGAAGATATACACGGAAAAGGAAGTGCAAACAGATTCGGAGTGGTTGGAAGCACTGATTGGTTGTCGGTTGGCTGAAGCGGAGGCGCACAGGTATTATTAATATCGATATTTATGCTTACATTTATGCCCTGATATTGTAAATGCAAACTATGTAATGATTTGTTTCAGGCGAGAAAAGCGCAAAAGAAATAGCGTGGAGCGTAGCACGGAAACGGATGAGGAGGACGCGCCGGATCAGTTTATCATGATCACATGCAACAAATGCGAGCAACGCTCATCCGTAGCCAGCGATGAGCTGTTCGAGAAGATCATTGTTCCGCCCGAAGAACACGTATTGTATTCAGAACAGCCAATTATAAACTTTGAGGAGAACCAGAAGAATGACGAGCGGAAGACACTGGGCGAAGAGCAGGACGAGAAAGTGAGTGAGACGGACAAACCCAAAAAGTATCACTGATTAGTATATATTGAGTTTTTGTTTAGGAACTGCTATCGGAATTCGTCTTTGATGAGCTCACTCCGATCAGAGAGATCGAGACAATCATTGAGGAAGAAGAGGAGGAACGAGAAAAGGAGGAAGAGAAGGAAGGGAGACGAGTAACAGGCCCAAGTGCCGAATCGACCATTTCCTCCTTTGTTCGACAACAACACATTGACGAGGGAGGAGCGAGACTGGACGAACATCCAAAAGCAATGGAAGGCGGAAGAGGGTCACCGAGCGAAGAAATTGTAAAGAATTTGCTGGAGGAACATTGTCAACGAAAGTTGGAGGAGGAAAGGAAGGTCAGCATTTTGCATTATTTTTAGGTGGAGTTAATATTTATTACTGTTGGATTAAAAAATAATAATTTTGATTTGATGAGAGAACATACTTTGTATGTTTGTATGTACTTTAAACATTAGGAAAAAGTATTTGGTCAACTTTTAAATTTTTCTTAACTCTTAGAACAATCGCTTTGAGCCTGAACATTTGCATCAGCTCCAACAACAGGCACAAAATGCATCTCCTCTGAGCTCTGATGAGGGATTGGTTCTGGCTGATGATGGAGAAGAAGATTTGGCGTTGGAGGAACAAGATGCGGATTCGGACAGGTACCTTTTGTTTGTTTTTCAAATGACTTCTATTTTGTGAAGAATTTCCATTGAAACGGATGTACAAACAGTGATTTGCGTTGAAAAGAATAATCAGCGTCCCGGTTCATCTGTTTCCTCAATTGACAGCAAAAGTTGTGCTTTGAATCAGGCAGTGACGCGTACGGAGGCACTTCGCAAAATGTTAACGGTCAGAAAATGGGATGGGAAACGAAAAGATAAAATCAAAGTTAAAATAAAAAAGATTAAATAAATTTCTTGGTGGAAAATTTTTAAGGAACCTCAGCGCTACCAACAGCCATTTCAACGGGATGCCGGTGCCTATCGCTCTTATCGTACTGAAAAAGGAAAGGCGAACGATTTGGAATACATCACCGAAAGACATGTAAGTAGGAAAAAGGAGGGAAGCAAAGCATCTGAAACTGAAAAGAAGTTCTTTCTTCTAGAAAAGTGATGCGCTTCAAGAAGCTGAACCCTCAACGCCATGCTCATCCTCCGGCGGAGGCGATGGTGGTATTGCGCCGAGAAAGGCACTTAAGGAGACCATAGCGCTGAAGAAGAGTGCTCCGTCGACATCCACCGCATCCGCTTCTTTTTTCAACATACCAGATCCGATTCCGGCGAGGATTCCCAGGCCTAAATTTGCAAAGTATTGCTTTATATCTAAATGCTTTCACCGAGGTTTGCAAATTTATCCATTCTTTCAAAAAGGTATTCACCAAATACGGGACATGCGGAGACACCGGACGAGGAGGCGGAGGCTGCCGACCGGTTGACTCCGTTGCGCTCGGAGATGCGCGCACTGTCATCCTCCCTTTGGAGCTCCACATCATCGGCGGGCAGTCCGCGTACCGGACGGGCGCTGATTTTCCGTACCCAAATTGGGGACGATGAAGACGGAAGCGACGCGGAGGGTGGCGAAGGGGGACGGAGGAGCGGAGAGGAAGACAGCGCAGCATTGGCCCTGATGGAAGATGCATCTTCGACTTCCTCAGAAGGAGCGAGGTTTGCGCGAATTTTATAACTTAATTAAATTGAAGTTTTTTGGTAATCGTTGTTTTGATTTTGAGAACCTATGAAATGAGCGAGGAAGAAGGTGCCGAGTTTGAGCTATCCGCTCCGCTGCGTGATGCTTTGGAGACCATCAACGAGCAATTGATTATGAGTGGAATGAAAGTAAGCCGAACGAGCAGCCAGTCTCACGAGTCTGAATGGGCATACAAAGTGATTTTTATGAGAAATAATAAATTTTTAACCTTTTATTCTCCATTAAAGTACTCTCAACACGAGTGGCTCAAGTTGGCGACGAAGAAGAATGCAAATGCAGAGGTGGTGGAGCAGTTCATCGACGCGCTGGAGGCTTTCTCAATTCCGTTGATGCAAACTGTAAGTCCAGTTAACTGTTGAGCATGATTGGTTGGCTAACAAACTATTTTTGAGGTTGTGAACATGACTGACCAGAACGGCAACACCGCGTTGCACTACGCAGTGTCCAATGAGAACTACGATGTGGTGTCCGTGCTGTTGGATTCCAAGGTGTGCCGGGTGGACGAAATGAACAAAGCTGGTCAGTATCCTCTCGAACATTGTTAAGATAAACCCAAACGATTCCTTTAGGATACAGTGCTCTGATGCTGGGTGCGCTGTGCGAACTTCGCACTGAAACGGAATGTGCCATCATTCAGCGCCTCTTTCAGATGGGAAATGTAAATGCAAAGGCGGTGAAGGTACGTTGTTTGGTTGGATTCTAATAAACAAAAAATTATTATCGCTTTGAAACTGATGGATTTAACATCTTCGGATTTAAGCATGCACAAACAGCACTGATGCTTGCTGCATCGCATGGACGTGTGGAGACCACGAATCTGTTGTTGAACTGCGGGGCGGATGTGAACATTCAGGCATGTTTAAGTTTAACAAATGTTTATTTTTTGATATTCCCTTTTACAGGATATTGATGGTTCCACCGCGTTAATGTGCGCAGCAGAACATGGTCAGAAAGAAATTGTAAAGATTTTGCTGAAAAGGCCCAACATTGATGCGTCACTGACGGATTGCGTGAGTTTATGGCAAAGTGTACTTTTTAAATTTAATGTTTAGGATAACCAAACTGCACTATCCATTGCGGTGGAGAACCAGCACCGCGACATCGGTGTGCTCATTTACGCGCATCTGAACTTTAGTCGGTTGGAGAACAACGACCAGTCCGTGTCCATTTGAAGAAGGCAAAAAAGTGTGGAAATCATACAAAATTCTCACGGTTTGTACAAATTGTGTGTGTCTTACCGACGGGGAGGGGACATTTGTTGTTACGAACTTCTCAAAATATTAATTATCGTCCTTTTATCCCTCCCCTTGTCCCTCCAACTGAAACTCAATTTGCTCAAATTCCCATCGCATTTCTTCTTTATTTTGTCAAAGAAGAACAGGCATATGCCCCGTCCGCTCACTGTGTCTATTCCTTTTCTGATCACATTAAATGAATTCCTTCCCCTTCCCCTTCCGCCCGCTTTTCTTGCCATCTTTTGCGCAGTGATACACATCATATAGCAGCATATTCAAATATCCGTTCACTGTCAATTTATCAACAGAGATTTAAACAATAAATTGGAATAAAATAAGTTCAATAAAATGAAAATGTTACTTTTCACAATTCACCTTTTTTCTTTATACCATATCACCTTTTCGATACTTATATCCCCCTTGTATATCTCTTTCTATACCCAAATGCCCCATACAAAATCCAATCCGACTCGCCTTCCTCCTCCTCCCCCTCCTCCTTCCATTCCTTCTCTATTCCTCTGCCAATGTTTGCCTTCTTTGCCCACTGATTTTGACTGACTTTTCTCTTTCTCTTCGTCCATTGTCCGATGGGAGGGAATGGAATGAGTGAGTTCTGAAGAGGTTGGGAAGGAAGGGAAGGGACTGATGAATAATGCACTGTCGCGGAGGGAATGGACACGGAGGGGAGGGGAGGGAGACTCGAAAGTCGAAATAAGTCGGCGGATGTTTAAAACGCACTTTTGGGCCAAAAGGGGCCCGTGAAGGGTAGTGTAGAGAGGGGTGGGCCAGAAGGGGCCAACCAACATCCTCCAATCTCAGCCCATCTCCACCTGGTACTGCTCCTCCTTCAACTCGTCTTTATTTCAGAAATTCAATTTTGAACTGTTCCAAATGCCTTTTAGTCCCCTTTCCCACTTTTTCTGCCCCGTCCTTTTTCCCGGCCACAAACCATAGATCTGTTTCCGAACACCCCCTGCCTCGGAGGGGTTTATTTATGCCGGCAGATCCTTGGCCCGTTCCAATCCCATAGATCCCCGCCATGTCGGCTTCTCCTGATTCTAATGCATTGCTCCCACTCCCAACAAGAAGCACCTTTTTCTTCCGAGAAGGTCTTTCCCCTCCCCTAGACCAATTCTCGGATGGCTTAACATTCTCCGCCGATTTCGGAACTGTGGCAATGAATGTCTGTGCACTTTTCGCCATCTTTTTGGGAAAAGTAAAATCAGCGCCAAAAATTCCGTAGGCGGCGGATGATCCGCCGCACTTTTCACATTTTGTTGATTAATTTTTGAGGAAGTAATGTTTGGAGAGGGATAAGGGGGAATGTGAGGTGGGCCAAACAAACAATTTGTTGTTTTGTTTAAGAGTTCGGAGAGTGGATTTGAGCAAGGGGAGGAAGTTGGGATTGGAAGATTGGGAAGGGAGAGGTGGTGTATTCCGAGAAACTTGGTGGGATTGTAATTTCGGGAAGGGGGAGCTGGGAAGTATTTTGGCCGATTTGGCCACATTTCCGGCCAAGGTGCTATTGTTACCGATAGCCGGGGTGGGCCAAAGGGTGGTGATGGCCAATGGATTTTTAAGTTTGCTTTGCATGTGTTTTGTTGTTTGAATTTTCCTAATTGAAAAGGCGCATTTTGCGCTTTGCCCACCAGAGGGGGTGCATCTCCTCCATTCTGAAATTCCCCCATCTCGAGTTCGACTTCTTTGCCCCACCCTCGGCCCACTTTTCTCCTCCCTCCATCCCCATTTTCTTCCGATTGGATTTTCATCTTTTAAAGCGATTTGTCCCAATGCGATCTCCCCCATCCCACACCTCAACTCCCTCCCTCTTCCCCTCCCCTCCCTCTTCCGCTCCCCTCCCTCTTCCCCTCCTCTCCCTCCCTCCCTCCCTCTTCCCCTCCTCTCCCTCCCTCTTCCCCTCCTCTCCCTCTTCCCTCTCCCTTTCCTTCCTCCCTCTTTTTCCCCCTCCCCTTGCTTCTTACCTGTCCCTGTGCAATGTTCGGGCCCGAAAGCCTCTTCAAAGAGCCGAAGAAAGGAAAGGCATTGGGTGAAGGCGCAAGAGAGTGGGGAATGGGTTGGGTATTGGGTTCAATGTCTGTTTCTCTCCTCTGCACACACTATTTTCTTCTCTTTTTCTCCCTTTCGCCCTCTCCTCATTCATCCATTTCTAGCGGGAGGGAAAGGGAGCCCAAAAGCAAACAAAAATGGGGAAAAACGAGGAAACAGAGGGGGAGGGATCGTTTGGTGGTGGTGGCGGTTGGTGATGATGGACTGGGCTGGAGATGGAGACCAGGCTTACCCTAGAGTGCTGCTGGAATGCTCGAGCCAAGGGTTAACAATTCCCTCCCCCCCTCCATCGAACCATTTCACAACGTTAAACCTGAGCGAAGGTACTCTAAGAAAGTAATGCACCGTATACCCTGAAGCGGGGAATGCTATAATGTTCACCACCACCGAGTCGAGTGCCACAAGTAGAGAAAGGTGACTGGGAGAGGAAGGGGTGAGGGTGGATAGGATGGTGGATGTATGGATAGATGGATTGACTTCCCCACCCCTCCTCCGAGGACCCACTTTCTGCTGAGCAAACATTCCCCTGCTCCCCACCCTCTCCTCCCCTCCCCTCGCCCCCCCCCTCCCCTGCCCAGCCCCTTTCGTCAGGCTCTCCCCGTCCGTCTCTGCTCTCGCGCTCTCCCACTCCCACCCCACCCATTCTTATCCGTCCCGACCCTGGCCCGGGCCTGACTGGTCCACCTTCCCCCCTCCCTCCACCCCAAGTCCCCCTTATGCTCATTGTCTGATCCATCCACCTTTTCCCCCAACCTGGTCTGTCTCGTCTGTCTGCTCAGGTTTCGCCCTGTCCATCGATTAGTCCATATTCCCGACCATCTTACCCTCTGTCCGAATTTGATTTTGAATCCATTTGGCACTTTCCCTATCAATTTTTTCTGAGAAGGCCCTGCAAGGTCGAGGTCTTGCTTTTTCACTTTTCTTGAGAGATTATTTTTTGATTTTCCAATGCACTTTTTGTCGGGTCATCAAATTAAAACACTTCGACTTTCTGACCACCCATTTTTAGAAAGGGGCCAGCCAAGTCCCTAAATGGTTCCCAAATGTTTGTCATCAAAAAGTCAACACCAACCCATTCCTTTCTGCTAGGGTGACAAAAAGGATCTTTGCCTCGGGGGCTAACTAATCTCTGCCAGAGGGGTTGGCGGCCATCCCTTCCCCCGCGCGTAAATAAATTTTGTGCCGGGGCACGGACTACAAAAGATGGGCAGGGAAGGGAGGAGGGAACACACAAAACAGAGAACGGGGGAAGCGCAAGGAAGGGAAGGGTGTGGTGGTTTGGGGAGTAAAGGGGGTGGTTTGGAGGGGGAAAGGGGTGTGATTTGCAGGTCGGAGAAGTATTAGGCAAGTACAATCCCGTCCCTGGGTTCCCATCCCATCCCCCCTCCCAAATCCCATCCCACCATCCTCCACGTACACCCAAAGCCGGGAGAGAGGTGCAAAGCAAGTAAATATAACGGAGAGATCGGCACCCACTTTTGTACCATTTAGCCCACAAAGTCAAAGAGCCCACCCGAAGACATCAAAGGACCATTACGGGGACTGGGCGGCCAGCCCGAATCCTTTCCTATCCCTCAACACTTCACCTCCGCGCGGCAAACAAGATATTTATCAACAAAGTCATCATAGGGGCAGAAGTTGGAGAAGTTCAATTTTTAGATAGGTGGAACAGTGTTAGTCAACTGTTGACATAACGGGCAAAGAGTCAATAAACGGTGCAAGTTTTTCTATTAAAATTTTCGCTTCCTCTTTTCCCGAGAACCCTCCATGCATTGGCCCATTTGCCCTCCCATTTTGGCACTCACTCTTCCACGTCCCTCTTCTCTCGGGTTCTCAAATTTCCCTTTGGGCCTTCGCAAAGGTCGATTTGATGCCAAATTTGGGTCCATTTTTTTGTCCTGAAATTCAGGGGAATTTGAAATTGACATCACCGCTACAGTGCTCTACAATGAACTTAACATGGCACTTTTCAACTCTTCCACCCCCCCCCCGACCGGACTTCCTTCCTCCCCCACCCCAACTCATTTTCCCAGCCCCAAAATGTTCTCGTCAATTCCGGATAAATTTCTCACAATTGGAACACAAATAATTCTTATCCATTCGCCGCCCGCCCTATTCCGGCCAAAGATTCCGATTTCAAAAACTATTCCACTGCTTACCTTTACTCCACCACCACCACCACCATTTGTCCTCGTGAAGACAAGGCAAGATGTTGGCATTGCTGAGTGATTCGGTGGGTCGTTCGGATGGGTCTCAAAATTGGCCAACATTGGGCACAAAATGTTTTCCCTCCCTCCGACCACCGATGAGTTGCGTTCTCAGCCGTGCTACATTCGGCCATGCCTTGACTGGGAGTGCCAATCCATCGAACAACGAAGGTGAACAAAAACAAATCATTTGGGAAACAATTCCGAAATTGAACAAATTGTTGGTGAAATCGGTGAGTTGACTAAAAATTGGAAAAAGGAACAAAAGTGAAAAAGGGTGATGTGATCGGCTGATGAGTCCGGCTGGCCTGTACTTTTTCGCCCTGTTCACGGTGTTGTCCGCCTTTGCTTTGTTCTTTACTTCGGCTCCACCATCCGCAAATATCCCTTGCCCGAGGGCATCTCCACATGATGAATCCCTTCCTCGCCAAACAACTCCACGGCCTTCTCATCACTCACTTTCGGCTCCACCATACACGAAGAACCGGACTAAAAACCAACCAATTTGGGGACTTGACTTGCACTTTTTTGCTTTGGATTAAACAACAATTTACCGTCCATCCCTCCGGCGTTGCCACCATGTGCTTGTCAGTAAGTTGCAGGGAATCAATGACGCGCAAAAGTTCGCTTAATTTTTTTTTAAAAGTCTATTCCGAAAATATTTACTCAAAATTTCTGCCGGTGCTGGCTGGGTAAAGGATGGAAAGACGAAGTCGCTTTTGCGGGTCAATGATAAATACCTTAAAATTTCAATTGTATTATAATTATAAAATTGAATTTTAGGTCCAAGGAACAACCGCCCGGACTGTCAACGGAACACCAGCGGAATCGGCATTCAGCGGATCGAGCATTCCTAACAGTACGGCTAACTTGCGACTTTCATCCGCAATGATTGGAAAGGGAAAGGCCGGGTCTAAACTCGTAAAGAATTTTTTATTATTTTCGAAATTAACCCATTTTATCAACAAACAATCGAACATATCACCTTTTAAATTTGTTAAACAAATTTAAATTAACAAACGTGGCGAAATCGCTCCTCCCTCCTTTGCATGTTTGTTCCCATAGACGGCAATGTCTTCCGTCCAGCGACGATGAGACTCTTTAAAATTTTACCAGTTAAACAAATTGATTATTGCTATGATTTAAATAGCAAATGGAAAAGACGTAATTTTTTTTAAAAATGATAGATTTTGTCCTTTTTTAGCATCTGACCATTTAAATAAAAAAAAAACTGTCCATTTTGACCGATTTTCATGGAGGGTTTACTTTTTTGTGCCCCTCACCCCCTTTTTTAGTTTATAAATACTTTGAGTTTCGAGATTACAACATTTACCTGCTGAATCGCAACTCAGTGCCACCATTTTGACTCCTCTTCGCGCAAATTCTGGTGTCAGTTGAGCTGCTCGCGCCAACTCCGTCGTGCACACCGGGGTAAAGTCGGAAGGATGAGAGAAGAGGATTGCCCAGCTGCAAATAACAACTCAATTGGACTTGGACCTCATTATAATTGTTTAATTTTGTAAGTGTGCAAATTTTATTTTGTCTGATTAGGATCAGCCCTTTGCATTTTCCATATTTGTTACTTGTGATCACTCTCCATGCTTTAACCTATTCGGGTCAGGGATAGGCGAAACTCAGATTTTGCACGGAACTCCAACGCGTTCGAAAGCGAAAAATCGCTAAATTTCGAGTAAGCAAACTCGGAACTTCGCTCATCCCTGATTCCGGTATCGCTTCCCCCCCCCCTCTACCACCATTTACCTCCACCCTCCATCAAAATGAATGACAAACCAATCGCCAATCCATTGATGGAAACTGTCCAGCTTGCCCTGATTAGTTTCTGCAGTAAAGTCGGGAAATTTATCACCTAATCGCATGGCTTAAATATGTTCTAATTGTATAATTAAAACAAAAATAATAATTTGACAAGTTAAGAGGGAAGCAACCGTTGACAATTTTGGTTAAAAGTGGTAAATATCTTTGGATTTATTTGATATATAAAAAGCCAAAAAAAACCAACAAAAAAAGCCAAAAAAGTGAAATTAACATATATTTGTAAAGATTTTTATATGCGAAACAATTTTGTTAGATCCCATGCTTAGAATTAGTCTTCTTGTAAAAGAATAATTAGTCCAATTCTATATCAGACGCCAATCGTTTGCCGATGTTTGCATCTTCTTCTTTGCTATTCTCAACTTCCGTCTCTTCAGCTGCTATTGAGGAATTAGACCTTGTTAAACGTTCGACCTAAATGTTAAATTTAAATGGTTGGCAAATTCCCTTTAAGTGTTTTTCATCGGGATAACCAAGGACCAATACAAAATGTATCATTTTTATGGCATATAGTTCTTTTTTCCCATTTTTATTGAATTTTTTAGATGCTCAATTTTTCTATTAGAGAGTTCGTACCTCGCCTAAAAGGTAATCTGCAGCACGTGCATAACGCTCGGCTTGTTCTTCATGTCCTTCGTTAGAATAAATCTCGGCAAACTTTTGATGGAGGTAAGCACATGAATTCAGCAGCTCAGGCCGACCCTCCGCCGATTTTAAAGCCCAGTCGAGGGTTCTGTTCAAAAATGGAGTTCGTCGATCGGTCTGTGATTCGAGATTATCCGATTCGAGTTTGGCAGGCAGTTGGGAGAATAGCTAAATTATATACGACATTAAAAGAGCGTTTTAAATCAGTGAAGATGAAGACAAAAGAAACCTAAAATAATTAATTCATATATGGTAGGGGTTTGGAATTCATCAATTGAGATTTTGAATTTTAATTTTCAAATTATTTGAAACGAAACCTTTCAACAATCTATCTTCCTCATTCTGTTTTTTTCTTCTTCCTTCTTAAAATGTTTTCTTCCTTTTTCTAAAGTTTTTGCTTCGATAAATTTGATTATTAAACTAATCAGCTAACTAATGAATGCCAAACCCCAATTATATCCATATATATCCCATATATCATATTATATCCCATATTATTCCCATATTATATCTCTGCATTGACATAAATTATATATGAATTTAACTAGAAAGATTTGCCTCTTGTCATTATCGTGAGTTAATGTGTTTTTCTCCGAGCAGGATTTATTTACCAAATTCTTTCGTCTATCGAAACGAAAAAAAGAATGTGTGAAAATAAGAGGGTAAGCAGACGCGAAAGGAATTTTTATTTCTTACTCTCTCCATTTTTCATTTTCCTCTATTCGCTTCAAAATATCAAAAAGAGCAAGACATTAAAATCAGAGCTCCCAAGGGTGTCCTTATTTTTGTATGACCGCTCTCTCATTTTCCTTTCACTTTTTTCCTTTTTTCCCCTCGAAATGGGAGCAGGGGGAGGGAGAACTATTTTGACGAGCATCGAGCACCTGTCACGCTGACTCGCATGCTGCACAGTCCCTCGCCTGTCACTCACACACTCTCACTATAGAAAAAAGAAAAAGGACAGTCCTTAGAAATAAGGACATTTGGGAGCTCTGATTAAAATAGATCCTGCTCGGAGAAAAAGGCTATAACAATCAGTCCATCTAGGCATCTAGCTCATCATTAAAAATGATATTAATACTTTTGATTTTAAACCATTTTTTAATTTAACGGTAAAACAATTTCAACCATATTAGAAGCCAATACTTTTACTCATTATATTTTTATTATCAGGTTATGATGTTTTCCAATATGAGTAAGACTACGGATGATTCTGCCAAAAATGACAATGAAATCAAATTGGTGGTGTGCAACAAACATAAGACTGATTTTGTGGCTATTTGTTTCGGTTGCGACGAACTTCTTTGCAAAGAATGCGTTGAAGTCGGAGAACATTACGCTCACAGTTGGTCAATGTTGACAGAAGAGGTTGGCAAGATGTACTACCAAGGAATTCAGGACTTGGCTAAACAAGCTGAAGCCAAAGTTTGCGTGTTTATACCTACAAAATTTATAACTTTCAAAAGTAGGGTAAGGCAACTGTTGAAGCACGTGGATCGATTCCAGAGCGTAAAGAGTTGTTGAACCAGTCTTCAAAGAAATGTCGCGAAAAGATTGAAGAAGGATTTAGATACTACATACATGTACTGAATGAAGTGAAGCTTGAGTTGTTAACAGAGTTGGACAGAAACCGAGATGAAAAGGAAGAATATTTAGACAGTCTTTACCAGAAAATTGATATGCAGACATCAAAGTTACAAGATGCACTAGGGTAAATTACTTGTATATTTTGCTATGATTTCCAATACAAATTTAAATATTGAATCGATGAATTTAGTTTCACAAACCGACTTTTGGAGAAGGGAAATAAGGTAGATTGGTGCTTGAACAAGAAGAAGATCTGGCAGCAGCTTAAACTTCTGATGCACTCAATGCCTGACGCAAATGCCGAAGTCGATCTGGATTTTGATGCTTTGTCAAAACAAGAATTCAAAAAGAAACTTGAATCAATCGTCGGGAGCATCAAATGTAACCGCCTTTGCTAATTGCTTTATTTTTATTTGTCCTTTTTAGGTCGAGTTACGGGAATACCAAAAGATACGAAGAACCTCACATCTTTGACAACCAATGAGCCGACCAAGATCGAGGGAATTGTTCCCGGTTTGTCAGAAGTGACTTTACAGATATCAGCATCGTCCATTTGGGATAATGCGAAGACATCTCAACAGTCTGTCACTTGTCAGAATCCAGGTACTATTGGAATGGAGCGCCGAATGAATCGCAGTTCAAATGGAAACGGACAAAATTACTTGAGTGGTGATAGTGGGAATTTTTCGATCACCGACGCGACACTTTCTTCTCCCATTTCGGGCAGTGTTGTTAGCAGCCAGCTTAACACTCCCGCAACCGAATTCATGGTTAATTTTTCATATTATTGTGTAGAGATTTGAAAATATATTAATTTGATTTATTGTTCAGACTCGATTTGGAGCTGATTCTTTCACCGGCTTTCGAACACCGAATGCTTTCCCCAACAATCAGGCTGAGATCGCCAATCATTTTGGCGAAAGTGCTAACAATCTCTTTGAAACTTATCTGCCCCCTTCGCAAACAAAACCATGGGTAATTTTGTAAATTAGAGATAATTTTATAAAAGTTTTAAGACACAACAAAACATGTTCACACACTTTGATGGCACGCCAACACAGCGGCCACGCGATTTGATGGAATCACGTTTCTCAGAATTTTCTGGATATGGCACTACGGAACTTAATACTGGAATGCGGTCGCGATCTTCGTTGTGCAACACTCCTTCAATTGATCAGTTTACACCCACATCAAGCATGTCCCAGCAGCAGGTTTTGGTTTTTCAAAAACAAGATAATTTTTGCTCATTTAAGGATTATTCTGGTCTCACAGGTCGTTCTCACTCCCAGTTTGGGTCCCCTGCGATATCTGCACTTGACGTAAGTATTGCGCTTTCTCAATACGGGATTTTAAACTCTGGTTTATTTGTTTTCATACATTTGCTATAAACTAATAAGTTCTGAAATTAGATGACTCTATCTAAACACTTCAATGCGGACAAGAATAATGGTGCTGACACTTTCAATACACCGCAAGGTATTTGTTTGGGGTTGGATACTGAGGTTGCCATTGCTGACACCAACAATCACCGTTGTATTGTAGTCAATTTCAATGATGGTAACATTTTAATACATCGTTGGACTTTAAATCAGATGAATATCGTTTTAGGTACTTTTGTGCGTAGCATTGGTAGTTCTGGAACTGAAGAAGGCTCTGTTTATTACCCAAAGAAGGTAATGGATAATCGGTTGACGGAAAAATAGAAAACAAAGTTTAAACGATAATATTTAAACTGTAGAATAGAAGAAAAAACAAAAAAATTTGGACTATATTAAAATAATATGACAATTTACAGGTTGTATCGCTGATTCGTGGACGTGACTGTCTATTTATTGTACTCGATCGAGGTTCAAATCAGCTCTTCAATCGTTTACAACTCTTCAAGAATAACGGAGAATATATCTGTCGTTTGGGTATTCATTAAATTACGGTAAGCTATTAAAAAATACATACAGATTTAGTTCCCGCATGCAACATCGACCAAGTAACTGTGATGTCAATGAACAAAGAAAACGAGCAATTGGTTATCATTGACAACAAGAATGTCGTGCACGCCTTCGAATTTGAAACTCGCAACCAATTGCGTCTCACTCGCCATTTTAGCATCTCCGGCTATGTCCACGAGGCTTCCGACATTGCTATCTACAGAGGGCAGGTATGTGTATCACTTCACATTTACCATAGGTGTACAAGGGGGTCTCATTCGCCGTTCGCACGGGGTGGGGGGGGGGGGTTCGAGGGAAAAAATGAAAGAATACTTGAAACGTGTTCCCTCTTGCGCCTCCATATTTGCGCTTCCACATTTGCGCCTCCATTTTTGCGCCTCCCCACCCGAAAAAAAAGAAAAAATTGCTTTTTTTCTATAAAAATGCCCCGTATTTCGTCTAATTGCTCCTACCCTCTTCTCCACGAAGGAAGGTGGCAGCATAAATAAGTAACAATATACAAAGATACAAACCAATCTTTCACAAATTAAATTTCAAACGACGTTAGAAACAATTTTTACGTGATTTTTCACCAAAAGGGAGGATAAAAATATACCAAAAGGAAAATGTAGTTAGCTAGCTAAATAACCTATCCAACAAATTACACATTGTTTGGGAAGTTGTGTGGCTAACTAACAAAAAATTCTTTCCCCTGCCCTAAGTCACTATTTTTTTTATCAGCATTTAGTAATATCAATCAAACTTGTCATTAGTTTTACGTTTTTCAAAAATGACTTAATGTGCAAAAAATGACTCAATTATATTCTATATTTAATACGTCGATACAATTAAAGTAAAGATGTTTCATATTTTTTTGCATTTTTTGGTTATATCAGCCTTCAAAAATTTAAAAATATTAATTTATTTTTTCCTTTTCTGGAGGCGCAAATGTGGAGGCGCAAATATAGAGGCGCAAATCTGGAGGCGCAAAAGTGGAAGGCGCAAATGTGGAGGCGCAAAAGTAGGAGGCGCAAAAGTGGAGGCGCAAAAGAGGGTCAACCATTTTTAGCACATATTATGGAGTTTGAAAAAATAAAAAAATCACAAAAAATAAAAATAACACAAAAATTTTAATTGTTTTGTAATTTAAAAGTAATGTTTATTAAAAATTATTTTATTTTTAATTCAATTTTTTACTTTTTTGAACGAATTTTTTGCTATTTATTTTTATACCTTTTTATAAAATTCATAGATATCTGTGTATGATATAAAGCAGAATGACGCAATTGTTTTATAATTAATTATATTAATATTTTTCATTAATTTAATTTTTCAGAATTATTAAGTTTCCTTTTAATTTTTTATAATGTTTTTTTTGTTTTAAGAATTTTTTACCTATTTGAATTTATATGTTATTTATAAACAATTTACAAAAAAAAATCATTTTGTTTAGTAAATGTATTTAATAAATTTTATTCGCTTATTTTAAAATTAATAAATTAAATTTCTTTTTAAAAAATTTCATAAAAATTTGTTAAACATTTTTTCAATATTTTAGAAATTTCCATGCGCCCATGCGTCTTTTCCAGGTTGTTTATCAGACGGCCAATAAGTTATTAATTCGTTTTTTATCATCGAATTTGCATATAAATATTTCGAATATATTTTTATTAAATATATATAATTTTTTTATTATTTTATAACTTTTTGCTTATGTTCTTTAAATTTATGATTCTGTAATAACTCGGGCATACCATTGCCAATTTTAGTGAATATCAATTTTTATATAACATGATAATATAATTATTTATATATTTTATTTTGTCAATTAAAAAATTGATTATGAAA
>JAQIYK010000067.1:0-22691 GCA_034700465.1 Rotylenchus robustus
AGTTTGGAATTGTTGTGAATATTGCGCATCCATTGCATGGTGAGTTCATAATGTTTCCAAAATTGAATAAAGTCATCGGTCCTCAGTAGTTGCCCCACCCCCGCCATCGTCACGAAAGCCTAACCCTAACCATCGTCAGGGCTAAGCCCTGACGATCGTCGGTGCTTTACCTAAAGGTTTTGGGTCCCTTTTAAACTCCAGCTATGGTTTGGTGCGCTACCTATAGGTTTTAATTAAGCCCACTCCATCGTCACGAAAAGCCTAACCCTAACCATCGTCAGGGCTAGGCCCTGACGATCGTTGGTGCTTTACCTAAAGGTATTGGCTCTTTTTTTAAGCCTCCCTCGATCGTTGGTGCCGAAATTTTTCCTATAAATTCTAGACCCAAATTTTCACCCGCTTTTTTCTAGACCCAAATTTCACCCCGCTTTTTTCTAGACCCAATTTTTCACCCCCGTTTTTTCTAGACCCAAATTTCACCCCGATTTTTTCTAGACTCAATATTTTCACCCCTCTCCTTCCCTCCACCCCCAACCTTTACTTTTTTTTCGTCTAAATTTTCGCGCGCATATAATTTCGCCCACACCCAAACAAAATTCCTTTTTTTACAGATCAAAAAAGTATACTTAAACGAAAAATTTTTTGTGCCATCACCACCAATCGACAACATCATCATGGACAACAACAACATTGTGAACACGCAACAGGCCGAGGACGAGAACCATGTGTACGACGAAGTGTACGCAGACGAGTTGGACATTGAGGCGCAGGCACTGCACATTCAGGACAACAACAACGACAATCACCATTGGGTGAATCTTCTAATTACTGGTACAATTTGAATCTTAAAAAATTATAAAATCTTAAATCATCAACGAATATAGAGCGCCACAACGTGCTGCTCGCCGGGTTGCTTCTCGTGGCAGTCGCCCAGTTCATCATGTTCGCGTTGGCACTGTTGACGCGCGGTTAATTGAAGGAGGCACATGACGGGCGGTAAACCAGATCGGGTCAAAGGCCCACTCATATTTTTTCACTTAAAAAATCTCAAATTTTTTTAAAAATTTTCATTTACGTGTATAAGTTTTATTGTATATCCGATCATTAAAAAATCAAAGTCGATCTCCATCACTTACATATTTGTATTCCAAAAAATTTTTTGTGTAGCCCAATGGGCTCAATTTTCATTCTTCATAAAGATACTTTCTAATCTTTGCATTGGGGGGGGGGTAAGGGAGGGGGGAGAGAAAGGAAGAGAAGAGATTGGATTTGAAGATATGACCGGCATTGATATTGCTTTGTTATAGATAGGCCAAACACGATTGGAAGTGGTTGACGGGGGGGGAGGGTGGGAGAGGGATGACCATTAAGCCATTCTCGCCATTTTGTGTTCGTCGATGTTGTACATTGATTTTCATGTATTTTTTTAATTGAACCCCCCCCCACCCTCAGATGGAAACCCAGAGTTGGGTCGAAACGGACGATGCAAACTGCACGTGTGACTTCAACATCCTCTGTGTCCGTCCCTATCAATACTCAAAGCCCCTATTGTGTGTTCATCCATCTGTCACCAACATCACCGACTTTTTGATCAACGGACCTGCTACCCCCAAAGCGATCATCAACAACAACAACAGCGAGAATGATGCCATCATGCCATTGCTGATTCTCATTCTTCTGGTACAGGTAGGGAGGGGGGGGTAAGGATAAAGTTTAAGGATTAATGAACCCCCCACACACACACAGGTTCTAATCCTGATTGTCACATGTTTGGGTAGCGAACATGTCAAAAAGCGCAAACAGCGAGCTACTCCTCTTTATGGTTGGGGGCCATCACGAAGAGGTAACTCTCACTTCCTTTTTGGCAAAATAATCTCAAACGCAAACAAATCCAAATTTTTTGTTCTAAAGGAACTGAACTTCACCCCACATCACCTCCGCCGCCTTTTGCTCTCGACATGCGCCGCCGTCGCAACCCATCCGTCCAGGTGAGGAAAGGGGATTAATCTTGTACCCCCCCCCGCAGGGGATTAGTGACATTCATCTCCTTACAACCCATCCCTTTCCTACAGAAACTTGCCGCAATCCCGGAGGAGGAGGAAGAGATGGAGTTGGAGTGGACTGATCGGGTCGTGGAAGAGATCGAAGTCCATTGTGAACAGGTACCGCTCGAACAGGTCGAGACAGAGCTTTGAAATGATGAAAATGGATAGAGGATTGAGAGGGAGGGAGGGTGGAAAGATTGGAAGATCAATATATTTATCAACACGTATGAATTTTTTTGAGGTTCATGGTAATAAAATGATTTGAAAAAATTGAAGAATGAGCTTGTAAAATAGATAAGGTGAAGATGGAATGAGGATTGAGGGGGGATGGGCGTGGCATGTTTTTTTTTGTGTTTCTCTTGTTTCACCATTGTAGCGCCAGGTGTCGTCAAATCCGTTCCCCCTTTCCCGAATGACTATAAAAGGCGGACATAATGATTCCACATATCATTCATTTTTTTACAATCACGCAATCCCAAACCGTCTCAAATATCATTCCATTACCCAAAAATAATATGGCCCTCAATATGTCCGACAAACGTGCACTCTTCAACACAATAATCCCAGAAGTGAGCTTTACCGTAACCAACAACGGGATTATGGTTTCATGCACACGACTGGTCACCCCACGCACTTTGCCGTTCGACATACCAGGCAAGTGTAGACAATGTAAATCAACAGAGTGCGAGATGGACTACCTCGTCACCAAAGAAGGGGTAACGGTGTGGTGCTCTCGGTTTAATGGCGTATGCTTTGTGCCATTCGATACGATCTACGATTTGCCAGGCCACACGTTTTTCAGAGTAAAGAACAAGGGGCGGGCTTTCGACGTGGAGCACGGAACGGCGCCACCCGTCTGTGTTGAACTGCCTAGAGCTGTAACATTAGCTGTGTCCGCCGCCGAACAAGTTTCACCACCCCAACCAGTACCCATGCAGACTGATCCACAGCCTGCACCACGTGATATTGTGCAGGAGGGCAGAGAGGAGTTGCAGGAATTACAGGAATTCATAGACAGTATCTCTGCTGCAACTACCTATCTGGAACATGCACAGAAGCAGGAGATGAAGCCACAGCATCAGACTCCAATGGAACAGACGGAGATGAAGCCACAGCCTCAGACACCAATGGAACAGACGGAGATGCAGACACCACAGTCTCCGTTGGCACAACCGGAGATACTGACAGAGCAAACTCCGACGGCAAAGATGGAAATGCCCACTCTGCCGCCAAAGACGGAAGTGGTGATGGAAAAGTTGGATGAAAGTAAAACAATTCCGACTCATATTCCCTCACCTCCCGTCACATCACAAGTATCATCATCATCTTTTGTTATTGAAAAAAATCCACCCCCTCCTCCTACCGCATAATTGTCTTTTAATTTTTTTTGCCAACAATTATGGATAATGTTTCTGTATTCTCGGATAAAGACTTGAAGTTTAAAATGCCTTTCGGAATGGTCCTTTCTGGACCCTCCTCCTCCGGCAAGAGTACCTTTCTCCTAAAATTTGTGGCCGAGTCCGCCAATCTAATTACCCCACCACCCGCTTCCATTCTCTACTGTTTTGGCGAGATGAGCAGCATTGTACCGACACTTCAAAAAGCAGGCGTTGGAGTCTACTCGGGTGTACCACCAGAAGAGCTTATTGTCCGACAACCCAAGCCCCTCTTACTCATCATGGATGATCTGCTATTGTCGGTTGATGAAAAGTATTTATCGGAGCTGTTCACCAAAAAGTCACATCACCAAAACTTTAGCGTCGTCTTTGTCACACAAAGTCTGTTTGAACGCAAAATCAAAACGGCACGCCAGAACGCGCAATACTGTGTGCTGATGCGCTCCCCAAATTCGGCACTCTCAGTGCGAAATCTGGGCGTCCAGCTTTTTCCTCGACAGCTCAGCTATTTTATGGACGCATATCGGCAAGCAACGAATCAACCCTACGGATATTTGCTGATCGACATGCACGCCTCGTCGGACCCATCGCTCCGACTACGTACCAACATATTTAAGGAAGACGAAGACGAGGGAATCATTTTCATTCCAAAAAACGGACAATCATAAGAGCTACAAAAAAATGCATCAGCAAAAGCAACAGGCAAAGATCAGTCAGCACGTATGCGAGAACGCCCAATTTTTGTGCACGCTGGCTCGAACGAAATCAGCAACGAAGCGTCAGAGAATGCTCCGCAAGGCAAACTTTGCAGAACTGTTGGCAATAGCGGAGATTTGTCTGAACATTGTGCTTTCACGATTTCAACTTACTAGACGACAAAAGACACGTCTGATGCCATACGCCGATTTTGTGCGTCGCATGAGCCGAGCGAGAAGTGAGAGGGGTGCACGCAAGACGCTGGTGCAAAAAGGTGGCGGGATCGGCACCAGTTTATTTGCAGCACTGCTTACCCCAATATTGTTGGCTCTAGCCAACTCCAAACACCCCACTGATAATTAATAATCATTTGCACAAAATACAAATGGCAAACAAATTTCTCCTTGTTCCCGAAACAATCTATCGCGGTCTCACCACCGCCTCCAACACTGGCGATATCAATCTCGATACGGTAAGACAAGAGTTGGACAGAGCGAGAAGGGAGCGGACCAAAAATGCTTCAGCCAAAAACGTAAAGTACAATCAGCAGTTACGTCGCTATTTACACATGCGCAACGAGTATGAGGGTCGACCAACAAAGGTGGAATTGTCCAAAGGGTTGAAGGTGCTGATCAGGCGAGATGGCACAGCACACAGCGACGATGACGAGGAGATGATAGCGGAGGTGGATGAGCCACCTCCACCCCCACCCCCACCACAAAGACGGCAAACGAATGGACGGAGAAGAAATATAGCAGCACCGGAGGCAGCCGCTTCCTCAGCAGCCTCTACATCGGCATACGGACAGCCGCCACAAAACCGAAAGAGGCAAGCGGGAGGACCGACAGGACACCTGAATGCAAAGCGAAAACAGCCAGCACCTCCTACAGTAAGTGCACTGGCGCCTCCCTCCCTCACAAACGCGACGCCACCGGTTGCTCATCATTTTGATGATGAGGAATTTTTGACAGACGACGAGGATGACGAATTCCTATCAGTGACTGGTGAACCGATAAGGCAACAGCAACCGCAACTCACAAATGGTACACAAAGACCTTCGACTTCGGCGAGAGTTCTGGAGGGACGGAGACGGCAGCAACGAAGGCAAATTAAAAAGCGAAAAAAGAATACTAAACACAGAAGGGCGGAAGACGAGGAATTTTTGACAGACAATGAAGATGATGAATTACTTTCAGTGTCTGGTGAACCGATAGATAACCAACAACAACAGCCAAGCTCCAGTAGCATTCAAAGACGTGGCAGCAGGCGCCGTCATGAAGAAGCCGAAGAAGAGGACGATGAGACACCACGACGTAAACAACAAAAGCGAACTCACACCACCCATGGTGGGGCGAGGAAGCGCAAAATTCGCTTCGAGGACGAAG
Source organism: Rotylenchus robustus (assembly GCA_034700465.1). Classification (NCBI taxonomy): domain Eukaryota; kingdom Metazoa; phylum Nematoda; class Chromadorea; order Rhabditida; family Hoplolaimidae; genus Rotylenchus; species Rotylenchus robustus. The sequence goes on from JAQIYK010000067.1 coordinate 5,524, forward strand.
TGGTGCAGCGCACTCAACTGTTCCCAGCGGAGGGGAAGAATCGGCAAAAAGGCCGCAGAGCGGCCTCTGAAGAACCGTTGCAGGAGGAGGAGGGCCCCAGCACTAGTTCCGCATTGACTCCGCATCAACCCACTGATGAGGATGTAAACTTGGACACACCGTTCAAAGATCTGACAGCCGCGCAGTTGGTCGATCGCCTCTGCCACTTTCTCCGCAGGCGTCCAGAAAAATTTGGCATTGCCGAAAACGATACCATTGTTGGTGCGGACGGAAAACGTATACCCAAGAGCAGTGTGCGTAAATCCGTCCAGCACATCATGGAGCGACGGGCAGGCCTCGTAAGCATGCATTCGCGCGGACCGCCTGGCACAAATCAGTTGGAGACAAAGTTGAAAACAGATACAATTCTCTACTCATGGACAACGCCAACGAAAAAGAAAAGGGAAGCAGCGAAACACTTTCGTCCACAAAAGTGGGACTAACAGCAAGGGAGAAGAAGATAACAGAAACACTTGATCGTCTTTACAATGAACCAGACTCGCCAGCGGCTTTTGCAGGTGTTGAGCAATTATGGCGTGAGGCACGCAAAGAGCTGGGTGAGAGCGTAAGCCGAAAGGATGTGCAGCACTATCTGGAGGGACATCGCACCTACACGCTGATGCGTCCCAGACGGGTGCACTTTAAGCGATCCAAGACGGTGGCAGCCGGATTCATGACCGATGTGCAGGTGGATTTGGCCGACTTTCAAGCACTGTCCCGCCAGAACAAAGGCCACCGCTACCTACTACTGGCAGTCGATGTGCTCTCCAAGCGCCTATTTGGTGTCCCGTTGCGCACAAAAAAGGCGGATGAGATGGTCGAGGCATTTCGCACTCTCTTTACCCAGATGCCAATGATACCGCATCGAATCTTCTCAGATAAGGGTACTGAATTTAAGAACCGTCAACTCCACGATTTCTTCGAGCAAGAGGAGGTGGCAAAACATGAGCCCGTCCACTCCGCCATGAAAGCATCGCTAGCAGAACGTGCAATCCGTAATGTCAAGCAACGATTGTACCGATACTTTGCACAGAAGGAGACGCTCTGTTGGGTGGATGTGGTGCACAAAATTTTGGACGCAATCAACAGATCACCGACGCGGACGCATGGGATGCGCCCCGTCGATGTGAACTTTGGTAATGCCCAACAAGTATGGCATCGTCTGTACGGCGAACGACACTGGGACATCAAAGGGGCAAAAGGAAAGAGCAAGCCAAAACTCCGGAAGGATGACTTTGTACGGATGAGCCGTGACAAGGGGCAATTCGAGAAGGGCTATCTGCCAAACTACGGGGACGAAATTTTAGAGGTCGACGCAGTACTTGAGGGACAGCCTATCCGGTACAAGGTACGCGATGAGAGGGGCGAGAAATTCCGAGGCAGCTTCTACAGCGAAGAGTTGGCCAGGGTGCGCAAGGACAGCGAGACCACAAGTCGTGTGGAAAAGGTGTATCGCAAGCGAAAGCGAGCGGACGGGACAACAGAGGTGCTCGTCAAATTTATTGGATACCCGGATAAACAATGGGTACATGAATCCCAATTTGTATAATTGTTCCCTATATATTATTACATTGTCATTGTATTTTTTCTTTGATCCATACGCATAAATGTCATCAAATAGTTTTTTTGTCTTCTTACCTAGCAATGTCACCGACTATCCGGACAATCAACCAAACAAATTTCGTGTCCGGCTTCCTAAACCCATATACTTTGCGGGCTCATGGGTATGCGGATTGCACAGCATCAGTTTTCCATATTCCTGGCACTCTACAGTCGGCACCCTGGATGATCAGTGGATAAACATCCACTTTACAGACGGAGAGGGAGAGGGGCGTCAGAGGGTGATTCGGATACCGGTGCCCAGTGGGTCGCACAAAACGGTAGGACAGCTTAAAGATTTTCTCGATGCCACACTTCGTCATCAGAGCGAGGCGTTGGAGCAGGCGGAACGTGGTAATTATGAGTTTTTGGAACGAGCCAAGCTTGTATCACCGCCGCCAACGCCAAAGACACGACAGAAGAGGGCAACGGCCACGCAGACTTCACCCTCTTCGGCGAAACAACAACGCCTGACTTTGCCGTCTCCAGCACCGACAGCGAAGACTGCTCAGGAAAAGCAGCAACGTTTACCTTCGCCACCGCCGCCACCATCTCCTGTGAAGAAGCAACAACCAGTGGCAGAGAAACAACAACGCTTGCTCTCACCACCACCACCCGCCTTGTCCGCTAAGAAACAACCTGTTCAGGCAGCTGTAGTAGCAGCGGATAAGGGAAAGAGCCCCATAAAGAGTGTTGTAGCGCAAGAAGCCTCCGCTCATTCGACTCCAAAAAAGCGGAATCAGGTGCTTGTCGATATCGGTCTAGCTTCCCCGGCTGCAGGCACTACAACTTCTCGGCCACCTTCGCCTCCTCCCGCTCCGACAAAGAAGGAAGAGGAGAAAAAGAACACGGGCAGTGGTGGTCTTTTGGCAGACATAGGATTGGCTCATAGACCAGCGGCTGCACCTTCCGCTGCACGCCCCTCGTTGCCTCCCCCTGTTCCGGCAAAGAAAGAAGTAGAGAAAAAGACCACAAACAGTGGTGGTCTGCTGGTAGACATTGGTCTAGCTAACAGACCAACGACGCCAACCCCCACTATTCCGGCACGTATTCCATCGCCTCCGGCTGCCCCAGAAAATACCGGCATTGGTGGAAATGAACAAGAGCAAGTGAACAAAGAAGTCACCATGAAACCACGAACCGATCTGATCACCCTATTGTTTGGAGAGAAGAAAAAACCCGAGGACGACAGTGTGGGAAATGAGGAGCCAACAGCACAAAAGCAAAGGCATATCATCGACTCTGTGCAGATTCAATATCATCAAGACTTTGAACGGTTCAAGGTCGCGTTCAGCGATCCAACAATCAGTGCCGTCTCCTTCTCATCACAGTTGGGATATGTGCTAGGCTTTCAGAACCCACAGCAGGTTCGCAACAACGAGATTGCAAAGTATGGGTGCGATCTACGTGGAGGTTTTTCCAGCTTTGCCGTATATTCCAAAGGTCTTACAGAGAACATGATCATCGGGAATGCACTGAGTTCACTGCTACGCGTTGTGTCGGTGAGCGGTGCAACGCCCGGCGAATACCACGAAAAAATCTACGACTCACCCATCTATGCACGCGTGCTGCCACGGGAGATCAGCGAGATCGAGATTGAGCTGCGCACCATGGAGTCAGGAAGACTGGTGCCCTTCGCTTTTGGATCAACGCTCATTGTTTTAATTTTTCGTAAGGTGATAAATTTTTGATCATTCATTTATATTGTATACTATCATTGTTATCCATATTCATTTCTTTCATACACTTATCAATAAACACATACATACAATGGTCCATATTGTCTTTGACACTAGCACAATTGGCTATGACGAATTCATGCCTGTCCAGGCAGGCAATGGCTTCCCAGATACAGCCGGAGGAGAGGGAGGCCAAAATGAGCCTACCTATTTCAAAGGCTCCCCACCCTACCAGCGTGGTTATGGTGGCATCGGTGGTGGCAGTGTGCAGAGGGGTGCCGGTATTGGCGATGTGTTCAGGGGTCTCTGGCGCTTCTTTCTACCCATTCTACGTCGAGTGGGCACTACAGTCGGCGCTGAGGCTCTGAATACCGGTCAGCGAGTGCTGGAGCGCGTCACCAATGAGGGAGCACCGATCAAGGAGGCGTTGGTCAGCGAGGGCAAACGTGGCATTGACACGGTGTTGGCAAAGGGTGGTTTACCAAAACAGTTTGGCACAGGGAGAAAGAGTATAAAAAGGAAAGGCTCAACACACAAGAAACACATTCTCCCCACACATCAAACTTTAATCGGTAAACTTGTCCGTAAACCGGCGGCAGCAGTTGCTTCTAAAAAGCGTGTTCGTTCAGACACTTTTGGTCTCTACTAAACAAATATGGCATTCCACAAAATTGATAACGACAGCATCAATTCGATCACCAATGCCCTAGACTTTTTCCACATACCGCCGACCAACGTGAGCGTTTCGTCAGCCAAGGTGTTCGAGATTTTGCCCAGCAATCCACTCACCGACACACCCTACCACTTCAAGATACACTCCAGTCAAAATTTTATCGATCTGTCAAAGTGCTACTTGTTTGCAGAATTCCGGATACGAAAGGAGGACCCGGCGACCGGTGCTTTGATCAATCTGGACGCAACAGACATCAACGTGGCACCCATACAGCTGATCGGACAGACATTCATCCGTAACATTCGTATGAGCATAAATGGCCGTGAAATGTTCAACTCGAACATGTTGATGGCCTACAAAACATACTTCTCGCATGAACTCTCCTACTCTACGGCCGCAAAAGACTCGCATCTGAACGCTGCGGGCTATTATCGGGACACAGACCCAGTGCTGGAGCAAGGGTCTGGATGTGAAGCTCGACGAGACTTGTTTGCACTCAGCCGCACAGCCCAGTTTATGGCAAAGATTGACGCCGATTTGTTCAATCAACCGTTGTACCTGGTCAATCACTGCGAGGTGGACATTGAAATCCTGCCCAACACCAGTGAATTTGTGCTGCTCGCACCGGTTGGACCCCGTTATCACTTTGAGGTGGTCAACCTGAAGCTGTATGTGAAAAAAGTGTCGCTAATGGATGGGTTGGCGCTGGATATCGCACGCAAGCTGGATGCAAAGCCGGCCCGCTATGCTGTACGAAAGACCATGATGAAAGCATTGTTTATCAGCCAGGGTCGCTTTGAGTTTAACGCCAACGTTTTCATGGATCAGGTGCCTCGCCGTATAATCATGGGATTGGTGGCCAATGCCGACTACGTGGGACAGGGTCAACGCAGCCCCTTCAATTTTCAACCCTTTGATGTACGAGAAATCAGCATTGTGGCCAACGGACGTTCCTATCCGCAGGCGCCGTATGTGTTGGACTACGCCCACGGCAATTATGTGCGCCCTTTCAACGACATGAACGAGGCGGTCGGATTCACAAACTCGATGGAAAGCAACGGTATCACATATGCGCAGTATGGTCGTACCCACTGCATATACGTGTTCAATTTGACCAACAGCGGGGATGACCAAGCCGGCCTGTTTGATCTGATCAAGAATGGAACGACAGCGGTGAGCATCAAGTTCAGCAATGCGGTCCCAGTGGGCGGGATTATGGCTGTGTTGATGGGTGAGGCAGACTCTCTGATCATGTTGGATAAAAATCGGATCATTTCAAGCGATACTACCATTTGATCAAATATCATTATTATTGTCCAACTCTAATATTTGCATAAAAATGTTCCTGATATTTATTTTCCTTTTATTGTCCCAAAAATCCATAAATGGGCTGCTCGTGGACAGTGACACAGATATTGGGCAGATTCCCGAGTACAAGGAGTGGCTGCGTCGATTGGGTCACCCAGTCCGAAAACCCCAAGCTGCACTCACAAGCACCATTCCACCCCCACAGGCACCCATCGCTCCAGCTAAGCTTTATGACTCACCTCTCCCCTACTACCCACAATTTCCCGCAATCACCTTGTGCAAGAGTCCGCCGGCGGCGGACAACTATCTTGGTCACCTCTTCTGCTGGGGCCTGTTTGCACTCTATGTGCTGATTATGCTGTCTCTGCTCATCCACCAGTGTCGTTCGGCTCATTGGCTCCACCAACAACGAAAAAAAGTACGCAACAACACTTTCATGCTAGAAGAAATTGCAGCCAGCTACACTCCCAGCAATGGACAGCAATCAAATCACACACATTCTGAGGGCAAATCCAGTGACGAGGCGTCTCTTCCTCGGATGCTTCCCGTCTGATCGTGCGCCAGACCCGAAGGATCCAGCTCTACAATATCCGCTAGCGTTGGTCGTGAACATGGACCCACAGGGCATGGATGGATCTCACTGGGTGGCGATAATGGCCGAGGGGCGAGAGCGTACAGTTTTCTACTTTGATAGTTTGTCCCTTCCTACTCACCCCGTTTTAGCCAACACCTTTCTGTGTGCATTTCCCCGAGTGGAGAGAAACAAAAAGGCTTACCAGTCCCCCCTTGCCACAACATGTGGACATTACTGTATATGTTTTGTATATTTCATGTCCCTAGGCTATACCCTTGACCAATTTCTCCAACAACTTGAGCATAATAATCCATCTGATTTATTTGTAAAACAATTTGTGAATAAAATGATTAAAAGTTAAATTCATCTTTTCCCCTTATTCATTCCCAGTCCGCAAAAAATCTCCAAGTGTCCTTATTGTGTCTTTTTCCAATTTTATCATAAATGCAATTGACCTCTCCGCATTGTTTACAAATGTTTGCGGCGGTCTCTGGCTCTTCCCCTTCCCTCTGGCTGTTGCTTTTCCCAATTTGTCTTGATTCAAAAAATTCATTCATGCAATCGCATTGAGGGCATCCGCATTGAAACATGGCAGGGGGAGAGTCTTCCATCTCTTCCCCTTCTTCCTGACCGGGGTTGGTGGCAGGGGTGGGATGATCTTCTATCTGTGCTTCCTCCTCCTTGTTGGCGCCAACTTTCTCCCCCTCCATCTCTGATGCCGGGAGTGAGCAAACAATGGGACTCGGAGGCGATGGCAGCAGATTAACGGCGACTCCTTCATGGATATCCAATCGAGAGAATTGGTCGGCAAGTTTTTGAAGCTCCAAATCTTCCATCGAAGGTGAAAAACAAAAATAAGCGGTTTGAGGGCAAATGTGTGCGGTTTGAGGGATACAAAGGGATGGGTGTGAGATAAATGAATGGTGATGGGGTGAGGGTATCTGATTTCAACAATTGCCGATCGGAGGGGGCGTGCCGTTGCGCATGACCAAGATGGGACTTGGGCGAATATCGCCATCACTTTTGTATCTTCAACTCCTTGCGACAACAACATTCCACCAAGCAACGAAAACAATGGAAAACCAACGACCAGCAAAACGTGGCTTCACCATCAACGAGCTGCTCGCCGACGAGCCCAGAGCGAAGCGCGCCCGCTATTCCGCCATCGAACAAATGCTCCGCGAAGAACCTTGGCTAGCGGAGGAACTTCAACAACATTTTGGTCAACGCGGCGCCGGCACGTCAACAGCCAAGGGACCAAAGGAGTATGTGCGGCGGCTGGATGCGGGCGACGTCGAGCGCATCCCCAAATTCAACATCGTCAAGGTAACGTCACGCTTTAGTATTGAGGACTTGCCCGCCAATCCGGAGGCGCTGCTTGCGGGCATCTTCCAGCACTGCATCGATCAGGCAATGGAGCAGTGCAAGGCGAGCGGCTATGAACCGACGCACGTTGGATGCACTGTCACCAGCGAGCTCATCACCGGATCAGTTTGGGTTCCAGTTCGCCCCATCCATGAGAACATGCTGAATGAGCTGCTGAACCGGTTGGATGAGGTATGGTATACTGGCTATATTTTGGGAGAGTGTTCAATAATGGTAATTGGTTAGTATACTGTATTTGTGGGTTTAAAATTTGTGATGGAATAAAGATGAAAAAGTAGAAAAAAACGGTAAAATTGGAAAAAAGGATACAGTACCCAACATAATGTCATTTTTCTACAATATACCTTAAGGTTGCCCAGAGCAAAAAGTCCGAGCAAGTGAACCTGTGGGGATCGCCGCTGACTGTCTGCGTAACAGCGGTCGACCGCAGCAGACTACCGGCAAAGCCTGTACTCCGGGGAGGCGCTCGACGAAAGCTGGCCCCGGTCCACCACCGAATCAACGCCAGTGCACTAATAAAGGTGAGTTAATCCAGAATTTTATAAAAATATCAAATTAATGACCTTAAAATTTGAAATTACAGCAAAATTTATACATAATTTATGCTGGGTTACTATAAGTAAATTTCAGCGGAATGCTTTTCAGATTAACAACAGTGAGGAGCAGGATAACCACTGTTTGTTCTACGCTCTGCAGGCAACCATGGTCCACAAAACACGCGGCTGGCCGTCCTGGAAATTCTACGACTACATGCATGAACGGCGTGGTCAGCGCGGACAACTGAAAAGGGAAACAGCCGAGCTGATGCGACAGGTTGGGGCACCAGCTGGTCTCGGTAGCTACGATGCGGCCGAGTGGATCCCGCGCGTTGTAGACCACTGGAACAACGTGCACTTTGCAGCGGCCGGCCGTCACCGCGTCCGCGTGTTCATCTTCGGCGCGTCAGGAAACTACAAGCCGTTGTACAAGTCGCCCGGTGCCAGCGACTACAATACGCCGATCCTGCTCCTGCTGGACCAGAACAGGCAACGAACACCGATCGGCCACTTTGACGGAGTGACCAACGAAAGCGCTTTGTTCGGATGCCGCTACTGCCTTGAATGTGAAAAGCCGTTCCGGAAGACCAAGGACCACGCCAAGTCTTGCCGTGCCATGTGTCTGCTGTGTAGCCGAGTGGGACCCGGCTACCCGTGTGCACCATTCACCGGCTTCACTCAGTACTGCCATGGCTGCCAGAAGGTCTTCTCCAACAACGAGTGCTACCGGCATCATCTGCGGTCCAACACCTGTCAACGATCCAAACAGTGCGAAAAATGCGGTGTCATCTGGGATGTGCGCAAGAATACGGGTCACGGTAGAAAGGTAAAATAAATATTCTAACCATAAAATAAATTGATTTTTCGTCCGTACAGGGGCATGTATGCGAGGAGCGGTTTTGTCGCACATGCAGCACCTTCCATGTCAAAAAGAGAGGATGCTACATTCAGCCGCTGGAGCCTAGGCCCGAGAACAACAGACCATATCGCATCATCAGCTTTGATCTGGAGACGATGCAGCATGAGCTCGAGGACCCGTCAGCACCACCCGCACAACAACGACGAAAACATCAACCAAACTTCATCGCAGCGAAGGTGGCATGTCCCGACTGCATCGACTCCGGCGCGTGGCGCACCAGTCTCCAACAAGAGGGTGCAAAGAAGTGCGGTGTGTGCGGTCCCGACCGCACTGTAACCTTCAGCCATCGACCATTCCACAACACCGACGTAGACCATCAAGTGCCAACATCCAACCCTCTGGAAGCTTTTGTGGACTGGATCCTCTACGAGCTGCCGTCGCAATACGAGAGCGTAGCCTTCAGTCACTGGGGCGGATCCTTCGACATGGTCATCGTCTTCAAAGAGTTGTACCGACGCGGCTTCAATCCGGAGATGCTGCGCAAAGGAAACCGGATGTTCGAGATGAAGGTGGGAAAGGAACGCCGAGGTAACAACGCGGTCACCACCTTCCGCGACTCCTACAATCTGATGCCGAAGAAGCTGGCGGCGCTGGTCCCAACCTTCGAACTGGACGTGCCCGACAAACCGTTCTTCCCGCATATGTCCAACAACCCCTGCAACTACGGTCGACACATCTTCCCGACACCATCTGACTACCTGGCCGACGGGATGAAACCAAGTGAGCGGAAGGCCTTCGACGACTGGTACCAACAACACAAGCACGAACCCTTCCTGCTCGATGAAAAGCTGGCCGAATATTGTACAAACGACACCGAAATCCTGCTTTCAGCCCTCGTCGCCTTCCGCACGGAGTTCATGGAGGTGTCAAAGCGGAACGACGACAACGAGATGGGCAAAGTGCAGCGGGCCGCATCCTCCCGACCACATGATGGCATTGACGTGCTGCGCGATGCCATGACCATTGCAAGTGAGTTTTACTTTACTTGATATTCATTTTTCCCTATCGCTATTGTATTACAGAGGCGTGCATGCAGCATTTCCGGACCAACCACCTCCGGAAGGATCACCTGGCCTTGGTCCCCGAGCGAGGCTATGACAATGCGGAGAACGAAAGCTTGCTGGCGCTCAAATACATGCAGTGGTATGCGGAGGAGCATGGCGTGCACGTCCAGACAGCGCACTCGCCTCAAGGACAGAAGAAAGTTGGCCGATACACTGTCGACGGCTGGATAGAAAGTGCAGGGCGTGTCCTTGAAGTTAATGGTAAGAGCTTAAAAAACAAATTTATTTTTGGGTTTTTTATTGATCCAAATACAGGTTGCGCATGGCATGGTTGTCGAAGCTGCTACCCGGACGACAACCAGCTCCTCCCCACTGGTCTGACAGCCGGAAAGCAGCGAGAGATAGACAGTGCGCGGCTTTCCTTCCTGCAGACCATGGTCGGCGAGGTCGAGGTAGTGTGGGAGTGCGAGATCCGGCGGCAGCTCGAGCGGGACATCCGGATGCGCACCAAATTCGCCAACTACAGGGATGAGGGGCCGATAAACATCCGCGAGGCGTTTATGGGTGGACGCACCGGCCCGCGCAAGCTCTTCCAACGGGTACAGCCGGGCAAAAAAATCTCCTACTTCGATGTTACGTCGCTGTACCCGTACATAAAGTGAGATTTCCTTTAGGACATTTTCCCGGATATATTCAGAAAATTTAGCCACACAACCGCGTATCCGGTAGGACACCCCGAACCGCGCATTCTGAATGAGGACGTCTGCTGGACCCGGCCAGCCGACAACCCGTATCCGCTGTCGCTGCTCAAAGTCTTCGTCATCCCGCCGCGCAAGATCGACGTCCCGGTTCTACCCCTCCGTGTGGACGATCGACTGATTTTTGGGACATGTCTTGCATGCGCGTAAGTTTAATTTTTCTGATATATTCTTAGTGTAAATTAATCATTGCTATTCAGCAAACAATTTCCCAATGGCGGTCTGAAGCGCGACTACAGCTGCGAACACACGGATGATGAGCGCGGTTGGGTCAGCACCATCACATCCCTCGAGTTGAACGCGGCACTCGAGGAGGGGTACACCGTGCGCAAGCTGTACCGTGTGCTGGAGTACAAGAAGTCCGACAACACACTGCTCCGCCCATACATCGCGGAGTTCATGGCCCAGAAAATCCACGCCTCCGGGTTCAGCAAAGAGATCGAGGGGCAGCCGGAAGCGGAGCAGCAGTTCATCCGCGAATGCATGGAGCGCTTTGACATCGAAGTGGACCCGTCCAAGATGGTGCCGAACAAAGGGAAGCGCGAACTCTCTAAGCTTGCGCTCAACAATTTGTGTAAGTTTGCCATCTAATGGCTTAGCCAAAATTCATGAAATTTTTTGCATTTCAGGGGGCAAGTTTTCGATGCGCAACTTCGGGCTGGCCAAAACACTCATCACCAGCGACCCAGCCGAGTTTGCCGCGCTCCTGGACAATCGCACTGTTGAGGTGATGAGTCTGGATGAGCTGAACCCGGACACCATCCTGATCAGCTACCAAACAAAGAAGGACTGGGTGGAGGAGCACGCGTGCTCCAACATCGGTAAAAATTAGCACCAAAAAAATATCAAAAATAATTTGTTTGTTCAGTTCTCTCCCTTTGGACCACCAGCGCCGCCCGTCTGCACCTTCTGAAGCTGATGCAGAAGGTGGTCCGCTCTGGAGCCGAGCTGCTGTACACGGACACGGACAGCATCATCTTTTGCCACGATGAGCACGCCAACCCGTTGGAGCTGGGCCCCCACCTTGGCGATCTCACGGATGAGTGCCCCGAGCACGACATTCTTGAGTTTTGTTGTGGCGGCGCGGTAAGTTTCCAAAAATTCCAATCCCTCTCTTTGTAATAATATATGATCAATTTTTAAGAAACAATATGGGCTGATGCTCCGACACAAGGTGACGGGCCAGCTCGACTACGTCCTCAAACTCCGCGGCATCACACTCAGCTTTGATGTGATGCAGAACCAGCACCTTCGGTACGAGACCTTCCGGGAGCGAGTGCTGAAGTTCGCCACCAGTGGCAAGGTGGACCCGGTCCAGCTGATGTACCCCAACTTCATCAGGCGGAACATCAAAAAGGGTGAGATCACGTCGGGCCCGCTTCGCAAGATGTACCGCCCTTACGTCGGAAAGGGGCTCATAGGACCAGATTTTCGTGTGCTGGACTTTGGTTTCATTCGCCCCCATTAATTCATTTGTATTTTTGTGCCCCCCCCATTCATATTTCATACCCTTTCCTCCCCCAGCATTCAATCACATGTATGTATTTGTATCATTTATTTGAATATTGTAATAAAAAGTTACAAAAATTATGGAATAGGAAAGAAATTGTGTAAAAAATTAGGCAAGAGAAATTGTCACTTTTCCATTGAAAAATGCAAAATTAGTAAAAAGAAAAGATACATTGCAAAATTAGCTTGCTCGGAAATTTAATGTGTGCAAAATTAAGCGATAGAAGTGGTCATTTTTCCACTAAAAATAGCAGAATTAACGATTAGAAGATACAATTTGTGCAAAATTAAGGATGGATGAGAGACAATTTACAAAATTAAGGAAAAGAAGTTGGCAATTTTACACTAAAAATTACAGAATTAAGGAATTTGGGATATATTTGTATAAAATTGCTGTACTCGGGGGGGGCGTGTGTGTGCATGCGTGTGTGCATGCGTGCGTATGTGTGTGTGCATGCGTGTCAGTTACTGTCTTGAGAACACTCGGCACGACCCCATGAAAACTCGTCACGGCTCCATGAACATTCTTCATCCCCACCTCCTTGAGGCCATGAAAGCCCCTCTCTCTCACCGTCTTCGTTGGCCATCGTTCTTGAGGTAGCTGTCGACCGAATTTCTGTGAAGAGACGACTAAACCGGGCGTCTGGAGGTGTTGGAGGTCTAGGGTAGTCAGCGTAGACACCATTTTCTTCCACCAGCTCGAGCAATTCCAACGGATAGAAACGGTCCTCACCCTTGCCCGTTTGCTCAATCACACAGTGTACGTATGGTTCGCGCAGGCGTATTCGGTGCCTTGAATAATAATGTGCAGCTACGCTGACATTGAACGGACGTGGCAGCTGCCCGTAGGCCATAGTGTGCGCTGCACCCTGGTTCGTGAGCCCACCGATGCGAAAAGTCTTTTTGAAACCGTTCCTATCCTCATAAGTAGTTTGCACTTTTCGCCCCTTGAACTTTTTGAGCACCAGTTCCCTGTTACCTGGATGGTTCAGTTTTTCACGCAATGACCCTACTTTGGTGAAGAGAATGTGTGCGCATTCAGTACTGACAAGCACCATTTTAAAAAAAATGATGTGTTTTTGGGGTTTTACCCCTTTTTATAGTCCAATGTTTGCATAGGTCGGAGATGCTCCGCCGACAAAAACGGATTACAAGTTACATGATCAAAAACACATGTTTAGGGACCGCCCCTTCCACTGCATGGCTCTATAAAAGCGTACGGTTTAAGACCAAAATCAATCAGTTCGATTTCTGAAAAATTATATTTGCATATTCCACTCTGGCAATGAGCAGTAACACATATTCCAACAAGCGTTCCGCATCGACCGATCAAATAAACGATGAGATAAACGACGATGCTCCGCCTCCGGCAAAGAAGCAGCGCATCGCCGACAACCTTTTGTGGAAACTGACAAAGGCCAAGTATCAGCTGACTTTCTACTTGTGTCGCAGTTGCCAGGACAATTTGTACCACTGTGAGGATAAAACATTCAGGAACAGCTCTGATGAGGTCACCGTGAAGATCAAGCTCTGTCCCGATTGCGTGAGCATCAATTGCCGCTCAACGGATGTGTTAGCCCCTCCAGTGAAAAAGAGGACCAACAATAACAATCAGTGATAAGGTTTTGATCAGCATGCAAAAATTCATTTATTTTTTCATTTATTTTATCAAATTGCCCTTAGGTATCACTAAATAAACAAACAAAACCATCGGCATTGGAAAATTTTGGCTCTTTGTGTTGTCGGCAAATGCCGTATTTTGATCGGGATCGGGGGGATTAATCCCATCCTCCCAAAAAAAAAGCGGATGCTTCAAAGATCCGGCAATTGTTTTCGGGGTGCCAAAACAAACAAAAACTTTAAAAGAAGATCCCACCTTGGAATTGACTCCTTTTTGTGCCCCCTCCATCTCCATGCTCATCACTTTCCTTTGTGGGGGAGGGTATTAAGCGGCGGCATCCCTATGCATATCATCGCCTATGTTTGCTCTTGGCACCGTTGATTGCTTCCTCCCCAACTTCCGACCATATGGCGTTCGGTGAATGGGTGGGATAGTGGGGGTATTTAAGGCCATTGCTACACTCTGCGCAAAACTTTCTCTCTCTGCCGACAACAGCTCTGCTCATCGACAACGACGACAATGACTAGCACCCGAGAAGCAATTCGTCAGATGCGAGAGGAGATGGCGCAACAACAACGCGAGATATCCGACATCCGAGCAGTCTGCTACAGCAATACTGTCAGAGTCGAACTGGTGGAGGGCTGGGCAGCTCGAGTAAGTGGGCAATGAAGGGGTGGGAAGGGAGAAGAGAGTGAAAAATGTGTGAAACGGGTGACTAAAGAGTGGGGAAAATGTAATTGAAGAGTGTAATTGAATAGTAAGATCGGAGAATTGATGAAAAGTGAGGTAAAAAAACTTGAGGGCGAGAGGTGGATGTACTTTAATGTCCTTTCTTTTATAAAACATTTATTATTCTCTACAGGACCAACGATCTGCTTACCGTCCACGCTGGGCACCAATCTTCGGCCAATCCTTGGAGCGAGTGCGAGCACGTCTCCGTCGGCAGCTGATTGCTCGTCGTCAGCAACAACAACCTGGTGCACCCCGAAATGCTGGACCGCGCCAACAACAACAGCCTGCTGAACCACAGGATGCTGCTCCGTATCCTGCACTACGTCAACAACTTGCCCAGGCTGAAGTACGCATCTGCCCGTGCCGTACATGCAACCGAGCACGTGCTGAAGAATTAGCGGCAGAGGAAGTTGCTGAAACGGAGCAGCGTGGCCTTGAGGAAGAGCAGCCCGCTGATCGCAATGAAGCTGACAACTTCAGTGCCAACCGTGAATACGGTAGGTTTTTTTATCCCCCTCCTTGTATCCTCCCATAACCCCCATTTTCCCTTCCACAGACCCTTGCGGGTGCCATGAGGCGGGGTGTGTAACATGTGAGGAGCTTCGACGTTTCAATCGTCTGCGCCGTCGTTTCAACCAGCGCCATGGACCATGCACTGTTCAGGAGGGACGTGAACAACGGCGCATTCGAACCGACGCCGAAGCAATGAACAACAACAACGACAACGAGGAGCTGGATATTTTTGTGGCGAATGCGGAAGGTGGGCCTCAAGCAGTTGCAGTGGGACCAGCACCCATGCAGGCTGCAGAATGGCCACGGATGCCCGTCCGCTTCTTCTGGAGCGAGACTTGTGCGGTGTGCAGTGAGTTGCCGCCGCGCTTTTTCGGGCCGTGCGGGCACGTCGCGCTTTGCGCTGTATGTGCTGGTGAGCTGGTGGCCCGTTCGTTTGGTACTGCCACCCCCGCATCATGTCCACTTTGCAGGTCACGTGCTGGACATTTTCGTCACGTTTCGAACATTTGAGTGTCCCCCCCCCCATCACTATTCCACTCCTACATTCAGACAATTTGTTCCTTTGTTTCTTTATTTTTTAAAAATTAGCATTCCCTCTCTGTATTTTTTTTTGATCTGTCAATTTGTCTTCAACCTCTCAGGTTTCTTTTTTTCCAACTTTTATTGCATAACATTCGATGCCAATTTAATCTGTTTAATAAAGTAATGTTTGCTTTGTTTTGACGGAATTGAGATTGATCCTTCTCTCCCCCCCCCCGAATATAGGCTTTGTTTGCATAAAAACCATGAAATCCAAGTGTACGGTGGGGGGGGGGCGGGGTCTGATCAACCCCCCCCAACAAACATTGTTTGCGAATGGTGATTTGTAAAGTGGTGTATGGGGAAGGGTTATTAATCCGATATCATTTTGGTCCGCTTCCATCTCTGAATTAAAAAAGAATGAGTGTTTGATTTTTATCCACGCTTCATCCATCGTTTTTCTGGAGTGAGATAAATTCTGTTTGCCTTCAATCATCAAATTTCCACATTTCCTATACCTCTCTCTCCATATGCCGAGAAAAAAGGAAGTTTATGGATGAGCTTGCATTTCGGACATTAGTGCATGATCCGCTATCTCCTTTCGGGAGCGTACCAGCAGTGCTTTGCTACAACTTTTCAGGAGCATTGTACCGCTTACACTAATGTACGGAATGCAAGTTCATCCATAATTCCTTTTTTCTCGGTAGGCAAAGAGAAGAGTGTACGGTAGGTTTCAAAAAAATCGAATGTAATCTGTTTGCCATCATGATTTAACAGCATCTTGCCACCATGATTTAACAGCATCTTTCCACTTTTGAATCTTTTTTTGACATTTTCCCTAATATTCCTATCTTTTTACCGAAAAAAAGTAAGTTTTTTGGATGGATTTGCCTTCCAGATATCAGCGCATGGTCCGCTATCTCCTTTCGGGAGCGTACCAGCAGTGCTCTGCTGCAACTTTTCAGGAGCATTGCACCGCTTCACACCGATATCCGGAAAGTAAATCCATCCAAAAAACTTTTTTTTCGGTAAAAAGATGGGAGTATGGGAATGTGTCCAAAAAATTGTGCGGAGGGGGGGGTGAATATTCGTTGAGATGGGCTGAGATGTGATGAAGGAATGAGTGGGATGGAGGAGGTCAGAAGGGGGCGGATGGGGCGGAGGGGATGGGGTGAAGGTCTAGATGGCTTGGGTTTTTCCTTCCTTCTAAGTGTTATTGTTATGCCCTTTCCATCCCCCCATCCATCCATCCATTCATCTCTTCTGACCCCCCCCCTCCATTCCCCCGCCCCTCACCCATACTAATCTCTTTTTCAAATGTTTGCCCTGGGCGATTAAATACCCTATTCCATCCATCGAACTCATAAGCGAATGAGAAAATTTTTGTTTTCGATTTAATTCAATTACCCCCCTCATGCTTTATATTTATAAGCTAAAATAATAAAAAATTAATTTTTAGGCAAAAAATAAAATGGCCCCAACCAAAAAATGCGAATGTAAAGGGCGCGAATCCCTATGCATATGCTGCGTAGTCGACAAAATTCATACTGACAACGCTAAAATGATTTCATGTCCGGGTGCTGGTGTTTATCACCAGCACCCGGACATGATAGCGCTGCGGGACACGGATCCCGTTTTGTTCAACCGGGCGTATCCATTCGACGAATTTTCACGAACATTCGAACCACCAAAAAGATGGACACGTGCGGAGGAAAAGAAGTACACGGGAGATATAGATAGAGTTGTGCGAGGTAAAAAAAAGGGGTTGGGCTTAGGCTAGGATATGCGCTTTTTTTAAC
>JAQIYK010000068.1:0-22550 GCA_034700465.1 Rotylenchus robustus
GTGAGGGCAATTAATCGCCAACACTAGTGTGGTGAGGGCAATTAATCGCCAACACTAGTGTGGTGAGGGCAATTAATCGCCAACACTAGTGTGGTGAGGGCAATTAATCGCCAACACTAGTGTGGTGAGGGCAATTAATCGCCAACACTAGTGTGGTGTGGGCAATTAATTGGAATAATATCTTCTCTTTGAACATCGTTTAATAGTCACTTTTACAAACTTTTAAAGATGTTTGACGACGTTTCAGGTCGTTTCCAGGCATTTGGGCACTAGTGCATTCTGGTAGAAAGGCGAAAGTTTTACCGAAAATGTATTTTTTGTCAAAAAAAATTATCGGTAAATTGTTCATTGATCGAATTTTAGCACGTTGGACGTAATGAATGTATTTGAGATTTGAGCTCGACTCGAATTGTTTTTGTGTGTTTTTAGTGTTTGTGCCAAAAAAATTAATTTTTGTGCCAGAAAAAATGATTTTTTGGTTTGTGCCAAAAAAAATTGTGCCAAAAAATGACTGCCTATAAAATTTCTCTAATTAGCTTTTTTCTTGTTTATTTTTGTTACAAACATTTTCGCTTCAAAAGTAAAAAAATGAAAAATGTCAAAGACGATGTAAAAATCAAATGTCAAAGACGATGTTCTTTTGTGATGAAATCATCTCATTTGAAGCTGAAAAGTTTCTCCAAAAAATCGGAACTAATTGTTCTCCTCCCCGTAGGTGGCTATAGGGCAATTGTTGCTGCGCCTCCGCTCGGACCGCTACAGGGCGCTTTCCGCTCGCTCCGAGCACACCTGGCGCCTGCGGCTTCGGCTCCTCAGCTCAGCCAGTATGCCGACATTTGGATGGGCCAATGAAAAAAGTTATGGCCAATCATCTTTAAAATCTGTTTTTGGCTAAAATGTTAATTTTTTGGCCATAACTTCCTTTAGGATGGGCAAAATGAGGTCAATCTTATGTCATTTTGTAGCTAATTTTTTGCTCTATTTTTTCACACCAAAAATAAGCCTCCAACTTTATTCTGAACTAAGTTATGGTCATTGGGCCGCAAATGTCTGCTAACCGCTCAGCCCCCTTACTACCTCTCCGGAGTCCTTTTAAAAAAGACCGCTTTTTCGCATTTTTAAGCACATTTGAATGAGGAAATTTCGGACTGTTTGGAGCACAATGCGATGCATTTTGAAATCTTATTAGTAAAGTTAAAGATTATCCATATCCAAAAACAAATTTAGATGTAGAAATCGGAATGTTTTGTTTCAGTAAGTAACCTACTTGAAGAAAAAGGGGCCCTTAAGGAAACAAGTGCCGCACACGACACGCCCACAGCTAGCTCGCATCAGTCATTTTATACATTACATTTAAAGTTTAGGATTCGAGAGGTTCAGGTTTCAGAAAAATGTTTTCTCCATTAAAACTTGTGATCCCGTCTATTACCTCAATAGCAACTTCATTTTCTGCAACTTCCCTACAGCCAATATGCGCTTGCCAGAACTTCGATATTATGACTGTAAACAAGAAATTAAAGAGAATGCCAGAGAAGGCCGGAACAACGGTGTTTTTAGTGCATACTGGCGAGCCAAATTCAAAATTCTATGCCCGTACATATTTGGGCCGTGTGCTTCTCTGGCCAAAATGGATTAGCAGGTATGAAATGAAAAAGCTTAACAATATATCAAAATCGGTCCATCAGAAAAATGTTAATTTTTTCTGCATTCATGCGGGAAAATCATACATGCGATGGGGGGAACTGTTCCCCCCCCCCGACTATTATTATCGGAAAAATTTCAAGGTAAGGCCGCCGAAGAAAATGACTAGTAATTGGCGGCCAAAGGCCGCCAATTTTTAAAAAGTGACTAGTATTGGACCCGACCGTTCCCCCCTCCTCATCGCATGTATGGGGAAAATGCTGATGATTTTCCCCATACAATGATGGCAAACCTGAAAGACTAAAAGTTAAAACCCACAAATGTCCCAAAAATATGGGGTTTTCGGAAACAGAAAAGTGATGAAAAGAGATGGGAACCAAACCCTCTTATTGGTGCATGCAGGAGTTGTATTGGAGTAGTGGCTTTTAGAAGTTGATTAGTTGGGAATCGATCTGCCTGGCCCACCAGAACAGGTCCCAAAAGATTGTGTTGGTTTTAGGGTTGTTCCCCCGTGTGGGCGGAGTCTTCCTTTTTTGTCTAACTTTTATGCGATGAAGGGAATCTCTCTCCGGGGATGTGACGCGAGCGACGGGGGCGGCGGAAAAGAACACAGGAAAGAGGATGCGAAAGGAAAATGATTGATTGGCGACAATGAGAGGCAGACAGCGAGAAAGCCATCCTTTGGAATTCTCTGATTTTCTTTTTTACTCTCTTACCTGTGTTCTTTTCCTGGCGTCATGACGCCCCCGTCGCTCGCGTCCCATCCCCGGAGAGAGATTCCCTTCATCGAATAAAAGTTAGACAAAAAAGGAAGACTCCGCCCACACGGGGAACAACCCTAGTTGGTTTAGAACCAACGGTGTTGGTTGGTTTTGTAGAATCTGTCTGGCCCACTCCAGTCTCCAGAACAGATGAATTCTGACTGGGCAGAATTCACAAAAAAGAATCTGAAAGGAAAGAGGAGGGAAGAAAGGGGATGAATTCTGACTGGGCAGAATTCTCCAAAAAAAACCTGAAATGAAAGAGGGGAAATGTGTTTATCCCAATTTGATCAAATGGACAATGAAATTGTGAATGTGTCTGGGAGGGGCTAGCTGATGGGTTTATATACCCTTCGGCCAGACGGAAGGAATGCATTAAATGAAGGAATTTTGAAATTATTACAAAATAACGCGGGGGAGGAAAAAGGAAGAAAGGAATTGTTCCGCCGGAACGGAAGTCCAAAGGACAAAAAGGAAAGGTAAAATAGCCATCGATGTCTGATCGACCGCCGGAAATGCATTGGCGAGGATGGGGAAAGGGGAAGAAAGGATGGGCAGCGGGACTTGACTACTTGCCAAGTGAATAAAATGATGAAATAAATAATTTGGGTAAAATTTAGATTGGGGAGGAATTTTGGGTTTAAGGGTTGAGGTTAATTTCCTCACTTTTATGTGACAACAAACAGTTTACAAATGAAAGGGGATTAATATTATAAAATAGTTCATGGGGTGTTTTGATGTCTTTATTTTTTATCAATTTATGCAATTGCTGTTTTTTACCTTAAGTACAGTTTCCGACTTCTATTTTGGATTTTCTACCATGCCTGCTAAATGTGTCGCGGAGTCTGTGAAATATCCACAAAACAGGACTCAGCTCTTTTGGCTCAATAGCAAACTGGAATGGAGTTTGTCACAACTTCTTCCAGAATTTGGACCAATTCGCTGCTTATCTGCTACTAATCAGGAAGAAGAGCTTAATTTTGAGCGACAGCTTCAGCATGCGATCAGGTTTGCTATTGGAATTTGTTGCTGATTAAAAGAATGAACGATATGTAGAGCGGAATAGAGAGCGGAATTTTCGGATATCAAAATTTGATATCAAATTGATTCAAATTTTTACAGAAAATTTTCAACCATTTTTTGGTTTACAATCGCGAAAAATAAGGAATAAAAAATGGTGTTTTGAAACAACATAAAAAACAAATAAACAAACACCGGTACTTGTTAATTAACGGGGGGGGGGCACGAAAATAATGGGGGGGGGGCAAAACCAAAATTTTTTACAAATTTTTTCCAAACCTGCAAACGGTCTAAAAAAAAAGAAAATGTGCTTAAAAACGGTTTTAAACCACAAAAAGTGGTTTTAAACCACTTTTTAAAATTTTTTACAAATTCGAAAAATTCGGTTTTTAGCCCAAAAACCCTCAAAAACCATGCAAAATGCCATTTCACCACACCAAATCGCAAAAAAATGATAAAATAGCTTGAAAAATGATGATTTTTTAAAGTTTTTGAGCACTTTTAGCTAAAAAAAACGGATTTTTTCGAAGTTTTCAAAGTGGTTTAAAACCGCTCAAAAAGTGGTTTTAGACCATTTTTAAACACTTTTGAGACGTTTTTGGCCGTTTTAGGGGTTCTCTGACCGTTTGTAGTGCACTAAAAATTTTTGGTTTTTTCCCCACCCCCCCCCCTCCCCGTTATTTTCGTGCCCCCCCGTTATTTTCATGCCCCCCGTTAATTAACAAGTACCCAAAAACCAAATAGTAATGATGTTGTTTTGAATAGCAATGGATAAAAACCAAGAAAAAAAAACGCTGCTGGATTCGAAAAGGCCGGTACGAGTTCGAAGTACGAGCAAATTTTTGGCCATTTTTTTGTACTTTTCATGCATTTTTGGCAAAATTTTTGATCTTCTAACATAAATTTTAATATTTTTCTTGACCCGATTTGTAAAATGATGTTAATTTTTCGCCGCAGCGCCTATCGGCCGCGAAATTATGAAATTTATTTAATTTTATTCATGAAAAACTAGAAAAATTCAATTTTTTGTGTACAACAAGTAAGTACGAGAAAAAGCAGGCACGTAACGAGGGGGCTAGGGGGGCTGAAGCCTCCCCCCCCCCCCGAAATGCCACAAAGTAAAATTTTTTAATAGGGTCCCCCCTTATGTTTTCAAAATTCGCGAAAATCGAAAAAGCATTTTTCTACCCATTTTTAGTCAAATTTTTTTGAAAATCAACGTTTTTTGGCGAAATTTTTTTTGACCTTTTTTGTACATAGCCCCCCCCCCGAACCACCTGGTCTCGTTACGGGCCTGAGAAAAAGTACGAGTACATACGAAGTACGAGCATTTTTGGAGGTGGACGAGTACAATACGAGGAAAAAATCGAAAGTACCAGTACGAGCACTTTAAAAAGGGCTGTACGATGTACGAGTACGAGCAAATCCTGAAATACCAAGCCATAGGTGGGCAAGGTCGACCTCCCCTCCCCTCCGTAGTAAATTTTTTCCGGCAGGGTACCCCCCAGGGTACCCCCAAGGAAAAACGGGGGGGGGGGGTTGGAGAGGAAAAAATGGAAGAAAACGGGGGTACGAAGGAGTTGAACACCATTAATATATTTTTTGAAATTATATTTTATATAGTAAGTTGTAAGAAATTAATAAAAAGCTCTCTAATTAAACTTCGGCCAATCCGAAAGCCAAAAAATGACCAATTTTCTTACAGAAATGTGACTAAAAATTCAAAAATTTTCTCGGCGGCGCCTATCGGCACCGCCGAACCCCTCCTTCAGGGACGGATCCAGGGGGTGGTACCAAGGGCACGTACCCCCCCCCAATAGCTAGTAAAAAATAAAAAATTCCCGCCGAAGGTGGGAAATGAGGGAATTTTACTGAGAAAAATGTTAAATTTTCTTAACAAAAGTACCTAAATTACTCAAAAATTTTCCCGGCGGCGCCTATCGGCACCGCCGGACCCTAATTTATACAAGTTTTTACTAAATTTTTCCAAAAAAACACAGATCTTATTATTTTTGTTTAAAAAGAGCAAATTTCTGTTGGAACATTACTGCTATTTGCTATATTCGCCGCGCCACCCATCGAGCAGATCGACGAGAAGAGCACCCCTGGTGTCCGAGACGGGAGAGTAGCAGAGCCCATCATGTGCATTGAAGTCGCCCAAGACGATGACGCTATCCTCATCAGGGAAGAGCTGCGCGAAAGGACGGTAGTTTTGGCCTCAGGAGCTCTGTGGTGGAATGTAGCAGTTGACCAGGGTGACATGCCCATCAGGAAGTTGAACACTGTTGTGGACGAGGAAGGCTAGGCCGCCTCCATGGCTGGTACGGTCTTTGCGAACGATGGTGTAGTTGGGGAAGTTAGGCAAGCTTTGTCCGGGTCCAATTTTGTTTCCTGCAACGCCGCAACGGTGATTGTTCGGCGAGGAAGGCAGACTTCAGTTGTTTTACTGCGCAGGCCATTAACGTTCAACTGGAGCAGTCGAAATCCTTGTTGTTGTTGTGGGAGACGAGCTGTGGCCGCTACCGCTGCTGCATGCCTGCGGCAGGAAAGGCAGGAAAAGGATTGTGGTTGGTTGCTGAAGCGGATGTGCACCCACTTTAAACAGACCACGCATTTGACACAGTCGAATTTGGCCGAAAGGCCACAAGTTGCACAAGGCCGAGGAGGGTACAGACTGTCGAAAGATGGACAAGCGGCCAAACGCCACACCGATGAGACTTCACCAAGAGTTAGTGGAAGAATGCCGATGTGTGCGGATAACAAGTTACGGATAAAAATTTCGAAATTATCTCAAAAGGGAATCAATAAAGTGTTATTTTGGTCCGCTCAAATTCCGGGATTATTGTAGTTAGCCCAAAATCTGACCTCTCCCAAAATCGCCCGATGTCGTGGCATACGTCGGCAAGGAGGGGGGGGGTCAACTCCGATTTTGCGCCCCCCCCCCCACCCTCCAGCGCGCCGCGCCTTCGGCGCCTTAAAACCACAGCGAAAAATATTTTACACGTAATTTTTTGCGCAAAATTAACCCTAAGAGTGGTCGTGCAAATTTAAATTTAGGGGAAAACCCTCCCCCACTCGCCTCCCTACGCTCCCGCGACCCCTTCTCTCCTTCTCCTCCCCGCGCCCTACTTTTTCCCTCCTCCACCCCCGATTTTGCGCCCCCCCCCTCTGACCCCCCTTTTGCGCGCTCTCCCCCCCCACCTCTGACCCCCCCTTGCCGACGTATGTGTCGTGGACAAAACAGAGTACACAATTTATTCAGCACTTGTTTGTTGGTTGGATGGTTGATCAGTGGTTACAAGAGAGAAGTGCTCAAAGGCAATGGTGATGGATAAGGTGGAGATGTGGGAGATAAGGATCTTCGAGAGAAAGTAGCGAGCGAAGTGTTATCGAACATAACATAAGCAAGGAACGTGAGAATTTATAGAAATGTAAGAACAATAATCTCAGAGTGTGTGAATATTAGCCTTTAGGGGAGAAGAAGCCCTCGAATAACAATAATAAGAAAGGGAGAGAAAAATGGAATTTAACAAAAATAAAGAATGACAAAAATGGTTCAGTGCCAAACTCTTGTCTTTTTCCGTCTTTTTTCACTGCTCTCTGAGTTGGCGGAAGGTTCAGACGGTTCACATTCCGGGGTTGTTGCTCGGTCCAGTTTGGGGTGTTGCTGAGGGACCAGTTGCGGGATCGTGACCTGAACTACTGAGGATGGTTCCGCAACACAGACCAGGGTTGGACTCAATGCCAGCACGAAGAAGGAGAGAGCGGAGAAGCTGGGCCGGATCAGCAACTCCGAAAGGGAAAACCCACCTCCCTTGTAGAACCCTCGTTGGCTGAAGGTGGGAGAGGGAAGAGGCCATTTGCGGCGCCGTTGTTGCTGGCATCGTCGGCTGCACTGCTTGAAAGCGGCCTAGCTGCAGCCATTTTCAGATTATAAGGTCCGGTGGTGCCGATAGGCGCCACCTGGAAATTTTTTTTAATTTGACTTCTCTATGGGAAATTGGCTAATAAGAATTTTCAGATTATAAGGCCCGGTGGTGCCGATAGGCGCCACCAGGAAAATTTTGAAAAAAATTAGCAACTTTTCTTAAGGAAAATGATTATTTTATTTGGAGAACTTGTTTTTTCTTTTTCCTCCCTTTAGCCCTTTCCTATTTTTTTCTTCCGCCAGCCATGGGGGGTGGCACTTCCCCAGATTCCCCCCCCCCTCATTGCCGCCGCCACTGGGACATGGTATGATTGAAATTTGATGACAATACAACTGGAGAGGGGAAGAATTGGCGTTTTTGGACGAAACAAAATTTTGAAAAATTTCAAAAATTAAATATCATTATTCAAATATTCATCGGTCTTTTTTGAAAACAAAGATTTGAATTTGATTATCAAATTAAATTCTGATATTTTTCGGACATCTAAATTTGATATCAAATCATTTGATAAAAATTTAATCAAATCCGGAATTCGTCCGCTCTCTATTCATCAGCTTTTTACATCGATTGGAGCCGTGTTTGAGGTATAGTGTATACTATACTACTTACTATAGGGCAACGACCAAAAAAATGAAAAAGAAAGTGATTAATATTTGACCCGATGAGTCAGAAGAATTCCATAAAATTCTTCAGAAATGGGATGGACACTTTTCTAGTCCTTTCGCTGTTTCCTTTTAATCAATCGAGAAGGATGCAAAAAATGTCTTCATTGATCACACAACAAATTAGTGAGCAGGCTACCCAATTGATAGATGAAGAAAATAGCGGGTCAAATCAGAATATTGTGCGTAAATCTCCCACTTCATTTTCATGTTTTATTGTCGATCGAATTTGTTACTCCGAAAGCTTTGTTAAGGTTTGGATATTTTTAAATGGTTCAGTAAAAACTGATAAAGTTCAGCATATTAAATTATGGGTAAGAACCACACTCCTAACATAGGTGGGCATTGGGCAAGGAGGGGGTTCGCTCATGAAATTGCACAACATTTTTCGAAATTAAATCTGTTAAATTCGGGATTAGCAACATAAAACCCCGTATGCCTAATTCGAGGGGAAAAAAAGGGAGGGGGGGAGGGGTTTTAAAAATGTCGAAAAAGTTGCTTTTAGCGGCTTTTTAGTGCTTTTTTAGCATAGTGCCCAAACTTTTTGACATTAAAAAATAGTGCTACCGGGTGTAAGAGGAAATACGATAGATAAATAAATTGGAG
Source organism: Rotylenchus robustus (assembly GCA_034700465.1). NCBI lineage: Eukaryota > Metazoa > Nematoda > Chromadorea > Rhabditida > Hoplolaimidae > Rotylenchus > Rotylenchus robustus. The sequence goes on from JAQIYK010000068.1 coordinate 8,620, forward strand.
AATAAAAATTTATAATAGACAAAAATAAACAATTATTAAGACTAGTTATAGGAGCAGGTGTCATATTTTGATCTTTTATAAAATAGTATTGGGCCGATCGAATACTCCCGATTATATCTAACTACCGAGCTATAATTTTTGTCGCTTCAAGTTCCGTTGTTAAAACTTCCGAACTGGATGAAGTTGCACGGCGTGTGATGTACGCAGTGTTCAGGCAAGTAAACGTAAAATAACGACATTGCACCCCTTTTGGTACTTGTTAATTAACGGGGGGGCATGAAAATAACGGGCATTTTTTGGTCTTGCCCCCCGTTATTTTCATGCCCCCCGTTAATTAACAAGTACCCCCTTTTTCTGACCCCTTTTTGAAGTTTACTTTTGAAGCGAAAACATGCATAATCAATTAGCAATAAAAGGGAATGGAAGACCAAGCAAATATTATATCGACTTATTCGCCTTAATTAGAGCTTTCGATTGATACCATAGGTTAGGTTAGGTAGGTTAGGCCTTAGAAATTTTAAAAAATTACGAAAAATTCAAAGAAATGTCCGTCTCGAGCACAGGTGGGCAGCCTCCCGCCCAAAATCCGAAAAATTTTGCGCGATTCCCTTAAATTTTCGGTTTTTATTGCATTTTTAAAGGGAAATTTTTTGCGCGATGCGCGACCCCCTTAAATTTTCGGTTTTTATAGCATTTTTAAACGGTAATTTTTTGCGCGATGCGCGACCTACCCCCCAATTCGGGGGGCTTTAGGGGGGGGGGGTGCCCACCTGTGGTCTCGAGTAATTTCGATAATTTTTTAGTTTTTTGCGATATTTATTATAAATTTGATATCATTCGAGATTCGAAGCAGTTTTTCAGCGCGTATCTTTTGCTTATAAAAATGACTTCAATTATATGAGTTCAATCTCAGAAAATCGAAAAAACCAATACAATTGGTTTTATGAAAGAAAATAATTCATTTATACAGCAGATGATGAAACTGAAATATTGGAGAAAAAAAGTGTTTTCTTCAAAGAAGTTTTTTCAATAAAATTCAAAATTTTCTATAATTTATGAGACCTAACCTATTGTATATCAGGGGCGTACCGAGGATTTTTTTTGGGAGGGGCAGAAAATTTTCGCCGTCGAAAAGTCGATTTTTAAGGGTGTATTTTTGGTAATCTCATCGAAAAGTCAATTTTTAGGGGTGTATTTTTGGGTTAGAGCTCAATTTTCAAAATTTAGCGGCGCCCATAGGCGCCGCGCGAAAATTTTTCACTGATTTTGGAAACCAAATGGAAAATACTAATGAAAAACCTATAGTTACGCGGCGCCGACAGGCGCCGCGGCGAAAAATTTTCGCGAATTTTGAAAACAAAAGGGGGGACCCTATTAAAAAAATTTAATTTTTGACATTTTGGGGAGGCAGCTGCCCCCCTGCCACTGCCTCGGTACGCCCCTGGGGGAGGGGAATCCCCCCATCCCCCCTAGCTACGGGCCTGGGTCCTATACTTTTTCCTCTTTCGGATATCTAAACTTATTTTTGTCACCATCTCTAAATTAAACCCTTGCCAAACCTTGTCAACGAGATTCTTGGCCGCCTTTCCAGCTCCCTCAGCTTGCTTCATCGCCGCTTCCGCCGCCAATTCCAAATAAGCGCAACGCGAAAGCAGAGTAGCTATGCGACCGATTACTCTGTAATGAATTTGATCAGTAAATGAGTAACTATGGCACAAACAAAGCCAAAAGGAGCGAGAAGCCGCTAATGTACAGATTGCGTTGAGCTCTAAACAGTCAACAAATTAATACCAGTAAAGCCAAATAAATTTCACCGAAAAAGACGCATGTGAACTACTGCATCGGCATCCGCCATTCGGCCACCAATCTCTCTGGTCAAATCTATGTGGCTGTATTTGCGCACCTCACGAGTTGCATCTTAAATTAATGCGAATCGATTAAATTTTAATATAAAACTTAAATTAACACATACCAAAAAACAAAAGGATAAGGACAAAGACAAAAGCGTAGAAGTAAACGTTTGAGAACTGTTTGAATTTGTGCACGATTCGACTGTTGAACACTTTCTTCCACCTTAATAAGACAACCAAGTTAACAAAAAGGTTAAAAATATATTTACTTTCATTTACTAAGTTTATATTTATGAATTCCTTCATAGTTTTTTGTACTCGTCATGCACTCATGTCAGAGTGGTGCATTATCTAATCATTAGGAACTTGTGTTTCAAAAATGTTAACTTGTTTGGACTCGAACTTTGGGTAACATAGGATTGCGACCTCTGTTCTAACCGATTGGGCTATTGAACGCACTTTAGAAGTGCTCTCTCTCTTATATGTGTCGCTTACATTCAGGATTCAAACTAATCCTCTACGAAAATAATCATTTTAAAAGCAAATTTGACAAAAACTAACTAACACCAGCAGACCTTTATGTTCAGCCTCTACAAAACATGAAAAAAAGGAATTTTTGAGAAAGTTATTTTTTAATGGGTTCGTCATGGTGCCAATAGATTATGATAATATAAAACATACATTGTAGGACGAATCCATGGCAATAGAAGTACAATGAGTGTGGCTATTTCGGCATAAAGCACATAGGCTATCAGCGTCCATTGAAGAGTCATTCTGTTCGATGTCTAATATCCAAAAATTTGCGATTTAGATTTATTCTCTTTGGTACTGTAAAATCTAAATTCAATATATGTACTCAACTTACTTAATTAAATGAACCAAAATTTTAGCCCTGGCCCAAATTAAAAAAACACTACTCTTTTTACATCATCAGAATGAGGGAAAAGAGAAGCAATTGACAAAGTGGCACTAGTGCCGCTTATCCCTCCCTCTTCAAATCACCAAAATGCCTAAAATTAATGCGTCAATGGTCTGTCTGAGATCCATTCATGCGGTTGGTTGTTTTTATGTCAACAAATAATGTAATGTTGCCAATAGTGATTGAAAACAAATTTTACTTTTAAAAATTCACAATTAATTAGTTTTTTAGGTAGGCGCAACGCGCAATAGGGGAGGGGTAAACAAAGCAAAAGCTTTTTTTTAAACAAATAATATGTATGTGACATTTTTCCGGAATCGATAACAACCTTGTTGTTGTTTTGGTCTTTGATGAATGAAAACGAACAAGAATGACCAATTCACCTATCTGCTCCTCCTTCATTCACTCCTCCTCTCTTTTAAATCTGATGATGAGTGAGTGTGAGTGCACGGTGGTGCACCATCATCCATCCCATCATCCCATCATCGCCATCGTTCGTTTTCGTTCGTTCGAATTTTATTTGTTGAAATTTGGCGGAATGTTTTCATTAATTTTTTGAAAGGTAAAATGTAATACCACCAACCACCACTCAATCAAAGAAAAGAAGCAAGCAGGAAGCCCCCTGCTGCTGCCTGCAATTTGAAAGCTTTAAAATGCTGATGCTGTTAAATGCTTGAGGGAATGTTGCAAAAATTAACACAAACGACAGGGCCGATGGGTTTTTTTTTAATGTGGTAGTACCACATTGGTACTTGCTTTTTGCCTCACACATTTTAAAAGCAAAAGGGGTGGTCCCTTCCTTTTGTTTAAAAAATTTCTTTCAAAATATTTTGTTTTATTTAAAACCCTTATAAAATCTGTTTTAAGAAAAATTTGTTTGAAAAAATAGAATATTTTTTTGTTATTTTTGGTTTTGAAAATGGGTACTAATCGAGACAAGTACCTTCAATGTTTATGTTTATTATGTATGATCATATTTTAATTTGTCCGATTAATGATTTAGATTTATTTTTTCCAGGTAAATTTTTATTCATTTTATTTAAAACGCGGTAATACAGCAAAAAACGGCAACTACACTATTCCCAATTGTTTAAATTATCTTCTAATTCAATTGGAGATGAGTTCATTTGATGCGGTGATTGCGAATCAGCCAGTGGTCATCGATAATGGGTCCGGCGTGGTGAAGGCTGGATTTGCAGGAGAGCAGTCGCCAAAATGTGTGTTCGGCAATTTTGTCGGAAGACCGAAACATATTCGAGTGATGGCCGGAGCACTCGAAGGCGATGTCTTTATTGGTTTTTTTGAGTTGAAAAAAGAAACGAATAAAAATTTTAGATTAATTTTAGGACCGAAGGCGCAAGAGTACAGGGGCCTTCTTGCACTTAAATACCCAATGGAACATGGAATAGTGACAGATTGGAATGACATGGAGCGTGTGTGGCAATATATTTACAGCAGCGACCAACTTAGGGTAAACATAAAATGTCTTAGGTTTGAGAGGTCTGAAAAGTTTTAGGCAGAACCCAGTGATCACCCGGTACTTCTTACCGAAGCGCCGCTAAATCCACAGACCAACCGGGAGAAGGCTGCAGAGATATTCTTCGAAACATTCAATGTTCCGGCTTTGTACATCCAAATTCAAGCAGTGCTCTCCCTCTACTCGTCTGGCCGAACAACTGGAGTGGTCTTAGACTCAGGAGACGGTGTAACACATGTAGTACCAATCTTCGAAGGATTTGCCATCGAACATGGGTAATTAATTACATTTTTAACTTGTTTTTGTTTTTAATCATTCTTCATAGCTCTATAAAATAAAATTACACATTTTAGAATCCAAAGGATAGACGTTGCCGGTCGCGATGTGACGCGTTACTTGAAGCTTTTAATGCGCAAAGAAGGTCACTTATTCAGCAAATCGAGTGAGTTCGAAATTGTACGCGAAATCAAGGAACAAAGGTGTCGACTGAACTCAAGTCCATTGAAAGATGATCCCGCGGTTGATGCCAACAAGGTTCTTTTATTATACACATAATTATACATGTACCTGATGTTTTACCATAAAATATAAAATCTGTTGGTTAGGAGCTATTTTAATTTTCGGTCCGCTACTCACTCATTCTTCCACAGGCATTGTGGAAGAATGAGTGGTTAAAATGTGAAATATTCAGCAACTCGTTGGCGCTGCCTACCTTCATTCGGGGAGTCATTTAATGTCAAACATTGTAAGCTAAAATCCCTCGCGTGTGCTTTCCATATTAAAACCGGAAAAGGTTTTTGTGTAATTTGGCCAAAGCTTATGATGAGTTGCGCTTTTTCCCTTACATTTGTTATGCATTCAAAACATATGGCGAGCTCCCTTCCTTGGCTAATTTTATTGCATTTATTCTGTCGCTGTAATACTTTTGTTAAGTTTTTGTTAATTTATCACCGATTTCCAGATTTTGCACACTTTACCTGATGGGTCCAAAATCGAGATTGGTGCAGCACATTATCGTGCACCCGAGCTGCTGTTCAGACCAGAACTAATCGGAGAAGAGTGTGACGGGATTGCACAATGTGTGGCAAACTCTATTTTTGTAGGCGATTGTCCATTAACATTTTAGTAAAAAGAAACCTCAAGTTTAGAAATGTGATGTGGATCTACGCAAAACACTCTACCAAAACATTGTGCTCAGCGGCGGGTCAACCATGTTTCAAGGCTTTGGTGATCGGTTGTTATCGGAGGTAAGGACTTGGAAATATACGACGGGAAATATGCTTTTTTTGTGCAGATGAAACGACTTGCCCCAAAGGATGTGAAGGTGCGCATTTTGGCACCACAAGAACGGATATTCTCCACTTGGATTGGCGGTTCCATCCTTGGCTCGCTGGACACATTCCGCAAAATTTGGGTGACAAAACAACAATACGAAAACATTGGAAAGGGAATAATTGCGCGGAAGACATTCTGAGAGTTTGATAAATAATATTGCTTTATTGTATTGCTGATTCTCGTTTTATTTATTAAAAAAATAAAAGACAAATTAATAAATTACGCCAATGCCTAACACCTGCCGAGCAAAGCCCTCAAAACAACCAAAACAAATAATAATAATAATCCAATTTTCTCATTTGTTCTGTCGTGTATTGTCCGAAAATATTGAAATTTGAGAGCACTTTTTCGTTTGCAATTATCGGACCGGACTATTTTCTTCCTTTTTGTTCATCACCATCAATCCTTTGATTGAACATATACATCCATTGTGGCGAATGGGTTGCATAATATGGATAATTGGCCCACCCTCCCGCCTCCCACTCGCTTCTCTCCCCCAAATTTGTTTGCCAATTATTAAACAAACCGTCCCAATTTTGGTGATGACGACCTTGGAGGGGAGGGGGGAAGAGTGGGAACACCTCCATTTCGGTAAGACATTTTTCAAATTTTTGATTCGTTCATTTATGCGTACAACAAAGTTTTGCAACCCAAATATATGTCTTCATCTTCTTGGTGTCAACCCTGGTTTAAATTCCGATTTAGGAGGACATTCTTGGATGGAACATGCACAACAACACCAAGCTGCATTTGGATGGATGCCAACTCCGTTTCTTTCCCCCTTTTCTTGGAATACTTTCGTTTGGTTGGTTTGCCACATTTTCTTTCACTGTCCTCTTCCTTCAATGCCTCCGCCGAACATTGGCATCAGAATGGCTGTTGTTGGGGCTGCACCAGCAACACCACCAGCGAATTGGTGGTGGTGGTTGATTGTGAGTGTTGCTCCGCCGTGCTTGCCACCGGGGTTATCCCACTGCTGTTGGTGCTGTTCCGTTCCGACCTTCTCCTCCTCCCCCCGGTGTTCCGTTTTGCTCTTCGCCTTTTGGTGTCCATTTCGCGTCGTTTTGCCCTCTTCGCCATCGGCCGAGGGTGTGGACTGCTCCAGCTCCTCCTCCTCCTCGTTCAGGCCCGTCGATGCCCCTCTACCCACCTTTTTTTGCTTCATCCGCCTGTTCTGGAACCAGGTCTTCACCTAAACATGGGCAAATTGTCTTAAAGTTCAAAAATTGTCAAAAGTAATGTATAGTACGAGTGGACAAGTGTATTAATTAGGGAACAGGTGTACGATATCAGTAAGTACCTGAGTTTCGCTAAGACACAATGCGGTCGCTAAGTCAATGCGTTCCGGAGTGGACAGGTACTTTTGGGCATTGAACCGGTGTTCCAGACCTGAACAACAAAAGAACAGATAATATTTACAAATGGTTCAATCTTTGGTCCTTTTTGGGCTCCATCTAAACTTGTACACTTTTTCTGTACTCATCGGTTACTGTACATATACCGTACAGTATCCGACTCAATCAAACAGTTCTCACCTTGGAGCTGCTGGTCCGAGAACACGGTGCGTGCCTTGCGCCTTCGATATGACTTGCTGGCCCGGTCCTGTCCAGCTTGGTGTTGGTGATGATGTCCATGGCCTCCGCCCGATGCGGCCACCGCGGCCGCCATTGTGGCGGCCAACCGAAGAGTTTCGTGGTGAAAGAGGCGCATAGGCCAGCAGGAAGACGGGGGCGGATGCGGGGGAGAGGGGGCGGAAGAGGAGGAACACGGGGACGAAGTGACGGGGGGCGGAAAGAGCGGGGCGGGGGGTGGAGCAGGAGCAGGAACAGGAGCAACAGACGGGGAAGAGGTGCTGCTGAGCACACCGGACAGTTCTACGATGGAAAATATTTTAAATCGAAGACGTATTCTTAGAAAGAAACTAAATTTGGACCAAAAATGCATTTTTGTGCTATGCTCGGATTCCTCGCCCAAGTTCGCTTACGAGTTTGTGCTCCTCCCCTGGCGTTGCGTCTTGCCATCGTTTGTTGTTGTTGAGGCACTTCTGTCCCGCCGCCGAGCAGTGCCGCCCCGATGCCCATCAGGTACTGGTCCATCAGTGAGGAGGAGGAGGACGGCGAGCAGTGTCCCTGCAATGCAACCGGCAGAACAGCTTCTGTCGAAGATGGCGTGGCCTCAGCGAACATTTCCGCGAGCGATTGCGTCTGCTGATGTTGTAGTTGGTGTCCCTCCCGAACTACATGTCCACGTCCGGGGGGCTGGAGATTATCCCCGTTGTTTTTGCCCAGCAACAAGTTGAAGATGGAGAAGGATGACTTGTTGTTGTTGTTGTTGCTGTTCGACTCTTTCCGACGGTATTGTTCACCGTCCCGCTCTTCTCGTCCCATCCCCCCGTCCATGTACTGCTCCAACTTGTGCTGTTGTCCGTCTTTGTCGGCAATGTTATCCATGACGGGAGCGGAGAATTCAAGCAAAAAGTCCATTGGCTTATATCTTCAGCGACAAACTTGTTAATAAGATAATAAGAGACGGGCAGGGGAGGGAATAAGGCTTATAACACATATATAAGATGCCCGTTTTGCTCGTCCATCAGCCCAAATTTGGCCAATTGGACGGGACACACCAAATGAAGAATATGCCCTGAGGGCATACTCTCCAGAAATGGCACAACCTAACCAAAATATGCTCATCAGAGTTCTGATTAGGCCAGTAAATCACAGAAAAAGGTTTGCCTAAGAATTTGGGTAAATAAATTTAGGATCGGATTTACGTTGGATTGGTTAGCTGTTTTGGATCGGCGAAATTCAGGTCCAATATTTTGGACCTGAAACATCTTCACAATTTACAACTCGTCCCATGAACCCGGCCTCCTCGGATTAGTGTTGTCCCCTTCCCTCAAAATTAATTATGCATTGGCTGGGGCAAGAAAGGGGCGGAGTCTTGCGAATGGGATGAGGGACCATTGGGGGGGGAGGGGTACTGTAAGTGGCAAATCCAAGCGGGCCAATTAGTTTTAATTTGAACGGTCGGCGAAACGAAGCGAATTATTGTTTTGTTATTATTTACCATTCTTATGGGGTTGAGGGGACAATTTTCTCAGATTTCTCGGAATATCCCCTGAAAGGCTAATTGGGCCAACAAACCATCCATAATATTGCGCAAGAGGGAAATGGCCAACGAAGTGACGAACAAAATAAATTGAATCTAAAATCGGACAAATTGGGCCAAAAACTGAAAAACAACAACTACGGTACGGACAAACAGTACGGTAGTGTATACGAATGACATGTCCAATCCAACCTCCGAAATGTGATGATGTCAGAAATAAGTGAGGCACACAAAGCCGTTGTCGAGTAGCGTATCCCATAAAATGCATACTGTATTAACTGACCAACTACCGTATCCGCATCGACTACCGTATCGGACAAGCCATGTTCCTGTTAACTTGAGACAGTCATTGAACTACTGTCTCCAGCGGATCCTATCAGTGTTAGGTCCAATTCCAATTGTATGTTCCCATTTTGCCCATTTTCTGTCCAACTTTGCCTTGACCTTCTTCGTCTCCTGCTCCTCCCTCCCTGCCCTTTTCCCCCTCCATCCCCATGTTCCTCTCCCTTTTTCTCTTTATTTATTTGCCTTTTTCCTTTCTTCACACCCAAAATGACCTCCCCCTCCTCTTCCCAATGTTCCATACTTAATTGGATGATCTCTGTTCAAACATGGCGGAAAACCGACGAGTACACACTTTTCAGGAAGTACAAAGTGCAACTCCCAGTCAATGCTCTTGAACTACTCCTTCCGTCGGTTTTCAGAGTGCCAACGCCCAAATCCAATTGAGCTGATCCCTTTCGCTGGCAAATTCCCCCAAATTGGTGTTGTGCCGTACCCTTCCATTGTCGGCTCCCGCTGAAAAAGGGTTTTGTGTGCAAATTGTCGTCCTCCAAAGGGTCACTAATCGCCCCTTCCCGCCTCCCAAAAAGGGCAATTGGGCAGGCACACTTCACCAAAATGGGCGGAGGTGCCAACACAAAAAGAAAGGGAACAAATGGCGAAGAAAGGAATTGAATGGGAAATGGAGGGGAAAACATACAGAGAGACAAAGAGAGAGAGAGACAGGAGAACAACACAATGAACAACAGCAGCAACAGAGAGGGGAAACAAGCGTGAGAATGTACGGAAAACAAAGTGCCGACCAAACCAACAACCATAGGGCAGGGAAACACTTTTCCCATCTTCCAAATTCCAATCCCAAAACTAATTCGAACTTTCTTAAGCTTAAGACCACCTTTCCAAAAGATCCATTTTATGGCTCCATATAACATAGATGAGTCTCTATGGGTGTCAAAAAATCAATTGCGAATAGAACAAAAAAAAAGGAGGAAAGATTCGAGGAAAAAAGCGAAAGAAGAACATTTGAGTAATTTCTATTCAATAGTGGGAATTCAAACTAAAAATTTAAAATGTTTTTACAAAAATAGATTAAATTATTTTTCAAGAATGGAACAGTGTAAACAGATGTACATAATACAATATTTTGTGTCAATGAAATGCCTTTTTGGAAGATCAATTCCAACACATAAATATCTTTGTTTAGTTTGGCGGATGTACATAAATATACAAATTATATGTATAAAGTTAAAAACAGATAAACCGTTCCTTGAGACAATAAATTGCTGGTTCCATCCATCAAAGGCGGCAATTTTCCATTTTTTGTGACAGATCGGGCACATCTTATTTATTAGGAGCAGGAGCTTCATTCAGTTCCGTGGCGTTGCAAGCTCCCGTTCCAACCGAAAGTTGTACACATATTTTGCTTGAAGAGAATCCAAATCGGGGATGGACGGCAAGTTGGCAAACTGAAATCATTTTAAATAATCAAAAAACAATTCCAACAATAACATAGGACGGTTATTCACGCACCCAATTATAGTAAATAAAAGTATTGACATATTTTTGCAATTTGAAAAAGCCCCAATTTTGTTCAAAAAAAGGTTACGAAAAGTCAACTTTGACCAAAAGAAAAAGGAAAAGTTTAACCTTTTCAGGCCGAGCCAGCATTGCAAACAGTGGATTGATCTCGAAAGGCACCCGATCAATACCCTTGAAAACGGCACCAATCTTAAGCTGTTTTTATTTGCCTTATTAATCAATTAAAAAATGCCAACCGCTTCATGAGTGCCCAGCCTGATCTGTTCCATCCTGTCCAATTCACTGGTTGAATGCCGATATTGTGCGTTGTTGCCCAATGTAGGTCCAATGTTCGGATACATGCTGGAACCACCACCTCCGCCTGATCTTCTTTGAAAGATTTGGTTGAATTTTATTTATATTTTTTCCAAACATTTCTCTTTTAAAAGACCAAGTCTAACTCATTTTCTAACCAAAAAGTAATATAATATTTTTTGAGAAATTTTGCTGACCAAATGCGAATTTGGTTTTCTTTAGGAAATATAAAATTTTTGACCTTTTTCCTTACGAAATTCTAAAATTTTGGGTTTTTATTAACAATTTTTTGGCCTGTACGCCTGACTTTCAAAACCTCAAACTTTTGAGGTGCACATGCATGAACTATTCCAATAAAAAATGCTTATAAATTACAATTGTTTCTGGTTCGTTAATCAACTTTTTAAAGACTAAAATTTTAGTCTTATTTTTTGAAAACATTTTAAATATACAAATTCTTACTGCAATTCGATGGATTTACTATGAGTAAGTCGGCCATAGCTTTCCGGGATAGTCGACACTCGGAAACATATTGCCATCCCATCAATGTCCCTTAAAATAATCTTGAGCTCAAAATTCACAACCTCTCTAACCCTGCCAATGTGTATCCCTTCGGTGGTTTTTTCGTTTTTGCCATCACAATTACGTTGGTCACAGCATCAAGCGCGTCTGTTCGAGGTGTATACCGCACACAAAGATATTTCTTCTTCAGAGCCCGTTCCTCTGAAAAATGAGCCAAATTTTAATAAAAAAGCAATCATCAGTCTGAACTTGAATCCACTGTGAAGTCCATACAGACGAAACTGGACGGTACTGCTTCTTTGTCCGAAATTACGGCGATGTCAGTCACCACTTCCAATCCGCTAGGCTAAATTTTGAATACAATTTTTGGCAATTTTCTCGTTTTTGGGGAGACCGTTTTAGTTTATTTTTTTAAAAACTAGAAATTGGCTAAATAAAAACTCATTAAAAAATCCGTTTTAAGTGTTTTTTGTGTTGAATGGTTATTTTTGGGTTTTCTGTAGTATTGCGCCGGCTCCGGAGCTGAAATTTGAAAAAGCCGGAGCCGGAGCCAAAAATTTCGGGGTCGGAGCCGCTTCGGCAAATTAAAAATTTTACTTTTTTAGTGAATTATTGGCTCAAATATGGTCCAAAATTTCATTTTTTGCTCATAAATAGCCCAAAAATGCATTTTCGCTCAAAATTGCCTAAAAAATGCAACAAGGAGCTATTTTTGAGAAAAGTCAATTTTCTTTCGTAACAAAAATCTAGTAAAAACGTCTAAGATATGTGTTAGCTGTGAAGTGAAATTCCCTAAATAGGAGTTCTTAAGCGCTATAGAGCTTAGACAGAATTTTTGGATATAAAAAGTAAACCGGCGTCTCTCCAATATATCTGCTCACAGCGATATAGCGAACAGTCCGATTAAAAAGGCCAAAGCCGAAACCATCCTTCCACAAATCGGCATCGCTCCCATCATCGTGTGTTTTTACTATCTATTGTAAATCGGATAATGATAAGTTTTGGAAAAACCTAATTTTTAATTAAACATTATACCGTTACAAAGTTTGCCGGTGCCCGGCTTTTGTCTGCAACAATCACCAGCGAAATAATGGGCAATCGTTCTTCCTCCATTTCAAGGCTGCGAGTTAACATAAAATTATGTATGGTGTGTGTGTGATTGATGAGTAAAACTATCTAAAATTAAAAGTTATATTCACATCACTTGGTGTTTGTATTGGTCCACAAAAAAGAACAAAAAGGAAAGAAAAGTTCATAGATAACGAAGGAAGTCAGACCACTCACTCGTCGTCGGTCTGTCACCGTCAGAGTCAAAGGTTAAACCGGGTCAAATTTTTGCCGGCCCGGCCCGACCAAAATCGGGCCGGAAATTTCCGGCCAGGCCCGGGGCCAGTCCGATTTTGTTTTTTTGGAAAATATTTTTAAAAAAATCAAATTTTTTATAATTATTTAAAAATTCCAATTTTTTGTTTATTTAGAGCATTTAAAAGAAAATTTTATGTAATAAAAGTTCCAAAAATAAAATTTCGCATAGCGGACTAAATTATTAAACATTATCAACTAAAATTTAATGGGCCAATCAGAAATTTTTTACTTTCTTAATTCATTTTTTTCCTTTCTTTTTCATTTTTTCAATTTTTCCCTTCCTTATTTTGGCTCGGGCCGGCCAGCCGGCCCGGCCGGTTCAATCCCAATCCCTCTGTCTGGTAGTCGTTCGATCTGTCTGTCTTTGGTTTGTGATTGAAAATAAAACAAAACGCCAATTGAAACCTATTTGGAGTTTGGAGTCCACGGACGCGGACGGATATTTCCGGCGGAGGAGCAGCAATTTCCTATTTTCCTAATAAAATAAAATAAAAAACTGCCACTCACTGCAAGTCGGAATCCGGTGGTGAGTGGGGTCTATTTGTTAAAAGTAAAAATCCTGCTATTTGTCCTAAATTTTCATTTTACTCAACCTGCTGAATGATTGATGAGTCAGTTTCTTCCAGCTTCCAGTCCAATTATTCAGAATTATCCCTTTTACAGTACTTTTGGTTGATTTGTTTAATTAAATATATAAATAACGACACGACAATGATGAACAATGGAGATGTTCGCAGGCCAAATAAAATTGTCAGGTACTCTTTATTATTTATATACATAAAAAAATTGTTGAATTGTACATTTGTTCGAGTTCTGCTTAACAATTTCATCCTTAACAATATGCAGGCCCGTATCCTGGATTGGATTTCAGGGGGGGGGCTATGTACAAAAAAATTTTGGTGACCTTTTTTTATTCGCGTAGAAAAGTCGATTTTTAGGGGTGCATTTTTATTATTGCACCGAAAAGTCGATTTTTAGGGGTGCATTTTTGTTATTACAACGAAAAATCGATTTTTATGGGTGTATTTTTGGTTTGAAAGGTCAATTTCCATAGTTACGAATTTTTTTTCGAAATTTTGCTATTTTTTTTTGCGAATTTTTTTTTGCTAATTTTGAGAACTAAAAGAGAAATCCTAGCAAAAAAAACTATAGTTTCGCGGCGCCGACAGGCGCCGCGGCGAAATTTTTTTAGCGATTTTTGAAAACAAAAGGGGGACCCTATTAAAAAATTTTAATTTTT
>JAQIYK010000069.1:0-22537 GCA_034700465.1 Rotylenchus robustus
CTCACTCAAATGGGTAGCCAAAAATTTTCCAGTTTTCGATTTACACGTACCAAAGTGGGTAGCCGGGCCGACCCAGTGCCCCCCCCCCCTTTTCATGTATGATCCCGACCACCTCTCTTTTCAACTTCTGACTGTTTTTCAAATGTTTGTTTTTTTATTGTAAGATTTTTTCACTAGGAAAAGGATAACAGTAAGCAAATATCAGTTTAACTAGACTAAACAGCTACTTAATTTTAGTTCTGTTATCATACGTGCGATGAGAGGGGGGGAGGGGGGACTGTCGGGTCCAATACTAGTCACTTTTTAAAAATTGGTGGCCTTTGGCCACCAATTACTATACTAGTCGGTTAAATTTTTCCGACACGACTAGTCAGTGGGAAACAGTTCCCCCCATCGCATGTATGCCTTATTGTTGAAATTTTAATATTTTTAATCGACTGTTTATTAGATGCTAGTGCCGATGAACGTACTGAAACAGGGCGACCATTACGGAAAGCAGCAGCCATTGTGCGCAAAAAACTGGCAGAAGAGTTGGAAGATGAAGAAGAGGAAGAAGAAGACATGGCTGGAAAGGGAGAAGAAACACAGGCGGAAGAGGGTAGATTGGCAGACCGAGCAGTTAGTGCCCTTGCTAGGCCTCAGCGCAGACCAATCAAGTTGTTTACGGCTATAAAAAGGTAATAATAACATAACTTGTATTTTAGAGTTGAAGATGATGCCGATGAGTTTAAACCAAACGAGGATGATGAAGTAGAAGCTGATGAAGAGGAGGAAGAAGCTGAGAAGGAAGAACCAGAACCAGAAGAGTCCGAAGAAGAAGAGGGCGAGAAGGAAAACAGCGAACTGAGCGAAGAGGATGAGGAAGAAGAACAACCTGCATTACCACTACCACCACCACCTTCAAAGAAAAAAGCCCCAGTTGTTAAAAACTTGCGTGGAAAAAGAAAAGTCGCTGTAAGAAATTTGTTTGTTAAGTTATTTATTCATATTTTTAGTCTCCGAATAAAACAAAAAAATCTCCAACGAAGAAGCAGCAGTCAAAAGAGTTAGAAACCAGAAAGTCAGCTGATAAAGATGTCATTAACGCAAAAGCAGAAAACATTATTTTGCCGCAACGACAAACGCGACAACAGCTCAGAAAGCAGCAATCTGTGGTTGGTTTATTAATTGGTTTGATTTACGAATCTTGGTGTGTTGGGTTTTTCGTCAAAATGTAATTGAGTAAAATAAATAGTTAGATTTTTTGAAAATTAATATAGAGAAAAAAAATATGGAAAATTTTCAAGTAAGCAAATCTAAAGTTCGGTTATGGGGCTTTGCCGTCTTTAAATATATACATAATCGCTTTCAAATTTATAGCAGCAAGAAAGTGCCTCAAGTGCAAGCAGTTTACCAGCTGCATCTTCATCTTTGAACAAACTTGATGAGCAGGTCAATAGAAGCGATCTGGGAAAAGAAGAAGAACAACCTGATAATAAGAAGACGGGCTCGGAAACAGAGCCGACAATGGAAAATGCCACTGATACGAAGGAAGAGAAGCAAGTACCTGCAGTCAAAGATGAACAACCATTGTTAAACGACACCGCATCCGCAAATGCTCATGCATCGGGTCAAGGGATGGCGGCAGATGATTTTCGCGTTTCAGTAAAATCCGAACATATCAATTCGATGATGTCTAATGAATCGGACTCGACACTCTCATCAAAACGCTCTTTAAGAGCGATAAACAGGTAGCCGTAATTTTTGTTTAAAGGTGAAATACAAAACATCGCAAATAAACTGGAAATAAACCGAAATTGGCATCAATTCTATAATTATTTTTTGATTAAAGATGTCCATCTTCTATGTGCTTTTTCATATAATTTTAATGAGCCTGGAAAAAATGATATTTTTCTCACCCTATTTTAAAAGCTAATATGTAATGAATTAATATGTGGTATTAAAATAACTTTATTATTACAATAGTAGCGAAACTATGGCCAGCACCTATAGCAATTCAACTGCTGCAATGACTGCCTCAACATTATCCACTACGTCTCCATCCGTAGTCAAAGCAGCGACTGTCTTCCAACAAGTACATCCTCCACAATTTTCGCAATATTTCATTAGACCAGCGGTCCCCATGCATCAAAGACAGCAACATCCTTCTGCGCCATCAGTTTCAACAATAGTTGATGCTAGATTCCAGGCGCCACCTCTTCCGTCAACTTCTTTTGCATATGCAGTCGCGCATCAGCCTCTTCCCATCGGAAATGGTGAGTTTTATTTTGGTGGTTTTGTTGACAATAATATAGTAGGTAAAACATAACAACTTTTATTACAATCTCTCTCAGTTCCACCATCTGCTCCGATGAGAGGCCATCCCCAACAATTTTCTGGTGCTATTCCCTTTGCAGCCGCTCATCCACAACCAGCTGCGTATTTTATTCAATCAAGCGGAGCGCCACAAATTATTTACCAGACATTACAGTCAGTTTTTAAATTGATGCTAATTAAAATTTACAATTGAGAATTTTGTATTGAAGACCGTTTGTCTCCATACAAGCCCAGCAGCCTTTGCAACAACACCAGCAATCTGCTGATCCTGATGGAAGCTTGTCCCATGCGCTTGCAGGCGCAATGAATCCTGAGGATTTGTGAAAGCCTGGAACTGTGAAAGCTTTGAATGGACTTTAAAAATAATAATCACCTTTTTATATTTGCGATTTATATGCATATTTATTTGATGCGACACTATTTGTATCTCAATTCTTAATCACAACCAGTGCTTGGTACTCGTGTTCGTACTACGAGTACGAGCAAATTTTTGGCCATTTTTTCATATTTCGTTCGTTCATGCATTTTTGTCAAAAATTTTGATCTTCTAACATAATTTTGACATTTTTCTCAACCCGATTTGTAAAATAATGCTAATTTTTCGCCGCGGTGAGGTACGAAGTACGAGGAAAAAAACGAAAGTACGAGTACGAGCAGTTTAAAAAGGGCTGTACGAAGTACGAGTATGAGAAAATCCTGAAATACCAAGCACTGATCACAACTGCTGTAAATTGAAAAAATTTGGAAAATTTTATCTATAAAAATAAAATAAGAAGCCATGAATTTGTTGAAAATAGAATGTATTTTTTAACTATATTTTGGCTGCCTTTGATCATGATACATAGTGATAGCCATATATTCGTATATGATGCAGTGATAATTTGTTTTTAACTTTCATTTTTTCGAAAAAGCGGATAATTTTCCTAACCAGCAAAGTCTGCTCTAGAAGATAGGCACCATAATTCAAAATTGAAAAATTCGACTAGGACCGACCCTTTATTTGCCTCCTATGTTCAAATTGGGTGCTTTGCTCGAATCTCGCAATCGGGCGCTGCGTGCTGAGGCTGTTTCCGCATTAGCCCATCATGTCAATGCATCAACTGCCGGCTATGAGGTTTCTTTGATTAATTTGTTGTACTTAAATGGGAAATTATTCCATGATTCGCCCAGTGGAGGAAGTACTTATTTTTTGAATGGCGATTTAAATTTTTAAAAAGTGTATTTCCGAAACAGGTTCTAAGATTTTAGATATTTGGAGGAAAATAAAGCGATGATATGGAAAGGTTCTTAAACCAAATGTTTCAAATAGTACCTAGAGGAGAGGCATAGTGTCGGACAAAAGTTTAGAATCACTGGTCAAAAAAACGTAAACAAGTTATTATAGTAGATTTCCAGTAAAAATAGTAAATCTAAAAATTTGTCCATCTCACACAAACTTTAGGTCTAAAAATTGGCGGTCGAAAGTTTATATACAGTGCAGTGCTGGGTATGGCTCCAGCTCCGGAACCGGAGCTGAAAATTTTGAGAGGTCTGAGCCGGAGCTAAAAATTTTGGGAGGTCGGAGCCGGAGCTCTAAATTTTTGACCATTTTTGGCTCCGGATATACACCCCTAAAGATTGGAAAATTTTGAAAATATTTTTAAAAAAATACCTAAAGTTTGTGTGAGATGGACAAATTTTTTGACTTACTATTTTTACTGGAAATCTAATAACTTGTTTAACAAAAAAGTTTCGCCCATTAGTGAGCATTTAATTAAATGCTCACTAATGGACGAAACTTTTTTGTTTTATACTTTGCATATCAGCCATTAAATTGACGAGATATTAGCGTTTTTTAATTTTTTCGATCAGTGTGATTCAGTGATCTAAACTTTTCTCCGGCACTGTAGTTTCGAATTTCGGGAGAGACGGAGGCAGAAATTTTGGCGACCTTTTTACTCGCACTGAAAAATCGATTTTTTAGGGTGTCTTTGTATTCTCAGAGAAATGTTGATTTTTTGGATTGTGATCTAAATTTTCATTTTTTGGATTGTGATTTTCATTTTTTGGCGACGCGCCAAAAAATTGATTTTCATTAATCCATTTCGGTCATTCATTTCTGATTTTTTCTAAAAATAAATGATTTTAAGATATTCAACCAGCTTTTTTCTTTGGTGATACAATATTTGCAAAGTGCAATCTGGGAAGGACGTGTCGCTGCTTCCGAATTATTTGCTGAAATACTCTCCAGTGCTAGCCAACGATTTGAGACTCAATTAAAAAGAAATTTGCCAATGTTATTATCGAATAATACAATTGAACATGTAAAAAGCATAGATGCGCTCTCAGTGCGAGATGTCCTCGAGAACTATAAAACTTTGGTCAGGTCAGTTGTGCGTATAAAAATTATAGGGGGTAAGGGATTTGACCTCTGGGACAAAGGTGGACCATCGCAAGTGGGGGGGAAGGAAATAAAGGGTAAAGAAGGTCCATATGGGGAGAGGTGATGGTGAATAAAACAACTATCTAATTTAACTAAATTACATGGAACGAAACAAAATGTATATGATTTTCCTTCAAAAATTGTGACTTTTGTATATATAACGAGTAAATTCTTCTCTGTCTAGTTCTGAGGAGATTGAGACTGCTTCTTGCTCGCAATCTAACCTGAGCGGAAGACAACAACGCCAGCTGGTTGACCAATATCTTGAAATGGACTCGTCAACTGGCGTTTCATCACAATCGTAAACAAATGTTTCGGATTATACAGTTATTTTTATTTTCCGAACTTTCAGCTTTA
The DNA here is from genome assembly GCA_034700465.1 of Rotylenchus robustus. Lineage (NCBI taxonomy): Eukaryota > Metazoa > Nematoda > Chromadorea > Rhabditida > Hoplolaimidae > Rotylenchus > Rotylenchus robustus. The sequence goes on from JAQIYK010000069.1 coordinate 5,096, forward strand.
TCAGCGACGCAGAGTTGACCAATCCAAACTTGAACAGTCAACAAATTGATTTTAAACACTACGAGGAGAATGGAAAAATGGTGACGAAAATGCGGTGAAAATATAATTAATACAATTTATTTAATTTTAGCAGCTAAAACGGGAATTGGACACGTCGATAGTGACTGGCGAAGAAGAATCCCTTGCATCGTCTTCATCTTTTCCAACATCTCCTAACAAGGAGGAGGAAGAAGAAAAACGGGAATCAGGTAAATCGTAGGTTGGGGAGAAGCAATTCAGTAAAGTCAGTCAGGATATTAAGGAAGCCAGCATTTTACAAGGAAGGAGAAGGGAGGGGGAAGGGGGTGAAATGGAGCTAATAAGCCGAAAAAACGCTGGGTCAAAAGAGAAATGATACTAGGTGGCACTGTATTTAAATATTCGAAAGCAGATTTATCAAAAAACCCATAGTTCCCAATTTTTTAGAAAGTCAGTCAGGATATTAAGGATTTTAATTTTAAGAACAAACGTTCTATTTTCGTCAATTTCACTCATTGCTCGTTAACATGGTTAAACGTGATTTGCTCATAAATCTGGTCCATCCAAAGTGGCAGTATCGTCATGGTGCGGCGTTAGGCTTGATGAAGTTGTGTGTTCATTCGGATGCTTGGCAATAACATTTGTTTATTAATATTGACTTTGCTGGATTATAATCTCAATTCTTACACTATAGGCTATTTCCCTCGCCATTTTTGCTGCCTCGCATAGCAATTAGTCTTCTTCAAGTGTTAACATTGGATCGCTTCAACGATTTTGTGACTGGCAGTAATGCAGTGGCACCAGTAACATTTTCTCGGAATTTTAAAAAGATTTTTATCAGTTATTTCCCGGCCAGATTTAAAACTTTATTTCATTCTAAAATTGTTATTTTTATTTTTTTGAATTAGCATTTATATAGAATTAGCAGAAAAACAATAAATGGCGGATTTTGCATAAAATTTAAAATAAAGTTTAGGTTCGCGAGGCGGCTGCACAAGCACTTACCTTACTTTTACGTGCATTGGAGGAAAAAGAAAATGGAATAAAGGTAGAGAAGGAGGACGATGAACAGCACAAGCCCACGACTGGAGGTGATCGTGAGATAGCCTCAGCAATTTTGCGCCAAGTTGGCGAACTGTTGGCCATGACTGAAGAGACGGTGGGTCAGGAGTGCACCGAAAATTTTTTCGTTTTTGGTTTTTTCGGTGTTTTTTGGTTTCGGTAAAAACACCGAAAATTTCGGAAAATACACCCCTAAAGATGGGATTATTTTTTTAAATTTTCCATAAAATTTTTAAGGAAATCGTCCATTTTTCGTTCATAAATCCAAATCTCGTCCCAAACTATTTATCCAAGTTAAATAGAATAAAATTGGCTGTTTTCATTTTTTCTACGTTTCGGTCCATACCTGCAGTGGGTGTAGTTTGGGACAAATTGTTTCCGATTTTGATCACGTTTAAATTAGAATTTATTGTTTTCCAATAAAAACCTCATGTGTTTTCCCAAAAATTTAGTTGGGCCAGCGAAAAATTAAATTAGGCCAGCGTAGAAATGCATCTTTTGAATTTTTTTACCTAAAGAATTGGCAATGTCGACAAACAGCATTGCTTGTGATCAAGTACCATTTTGCTGTCAGCCACTTTACTCTTCCGGCTGAACGTGCCCTTTTTGAGGCAACAATGTAAGAAAATTAGCAATGAAAGAATATATGAAATGAAATATGCAGTAAGTAGACTATTATGCTACAGAAGTTTTTGAAGAAATTGGTTTTAAGTACAAAATTTTGCTAAAAGAACATTTGCATTTTTTTACAAAAGTTTATTAAAGAAGGTCATTTTAGTACAGCAGTGGACAGTGATCCGGTAGATGAAGTGATTTCCTCGGCAACACAGGCACTCTGTTCTCTGTTTGCTAATCAGAACGTGGACGAACAAACGTTGAAGAAGCCGCTTATTGGGCGAGTGATGAAGGTGGTGTGGTCACTCATGGAAAATCCACAGAGAATGGCGCAGGTATTCAATATAATATATATAATAAGTAAATACAAAAATACATCTCTTTCTGGCCCAAAAATATGCTTACTAATTTTTGTTCCTTGATTCTTTAATAAATAAATCGAGTCGTTTTTATTTAAGTATTTATTCACATTTATTACTGTCCTTTGAAATTTACACATATCTTTGTATTTTTTGTGCCACAGTTTCGCGAAGGTGTAGATTCGGTGTTGGTGGACTTGCTCGACTTGTTATCCTTCTGGCTTCATGTGTCGCCATCTGCCCAATTGAGTTCGGCTCGTTTCCAGCACGTCATATCCATTCTAGACAGCCGGCATTCGCCTGATAGAGCCACCCGCGCACTGGACTGTATTTGTGCGGCACTCGAACGGCAGCAAACCAAAGAGAGCGATAGGCAGGACTGGACGAGCAAGGTGGGGTGGGGGTAGGGGGTTTGTAATTAATGGGCAGTGGGAATATATATTTTTGTAACTAATCAATGCCATTTTTCTCTATTTTTGTAAATACTCTTTACCATATGGTGGTGGGCAGGGGCGTAACGAGCTCAGGGGTTTTTTTGGGGAGCCCTGTACAAAAAAAATTCGCCGGCAAATTTTTTCGTTATAACGTTACGTTTAGAAGAAAAAAACTCGTTTTTAAAGGAAAAAATGTTAAAATTTATCCAAAATTTGGCAAAAAAAACTAGAAATTGTCGGCGCCGCGGAGAAAGCCGACAAAAGGGTCTCTTTGAAAAAAAATTTTCCCTTCCGACGGTTTGGGCCCCCCTCCTCCCCCTCCCCTCTCGTTACGGCCCACCCTGGTGGTGGGCGGTGGTAAAATTTTGAATTTACCTTTGAAAACTAATAAACTGTAATATTTGAATTTAAAACTTCAAAAATAGTTTTACTACTTTTATAGACACTGTTTGCATTGCTTAAACAACTCTACCGCTGTATACTGTTCGCTCAACATTCCGCCGCCTCTTCAATACTGCCAAAATGCAAAAAAGCATTGGAAATTTTCTTACGTTTTTGGGAGCAAAAAGTAGAACCCGCCGCAAGCAATATGCTTGTTGAAGAACTGGAAGGGAACATCGGATTTTGGCTGTGTACTTTGATCTACGAACATCATGTGCTCGAAATTGGTATGCGCAAAACTCCATGAAGCATCAAAAATAATTAATATTTTGTTTTTGCACGCTTTCAGATGTTTTTGTTCATCGCGTGGATGGGCCAAGTTCACACCGGGATTGCCCTCGTGAATCCCTTTGTGGTGGCGATGAACTACGTTTTCTCAACTCAACACAGTGTGACGAGGTTTGTTTTCTGCCCGTTCATGACATATTCTGAGAAACGTAAAACCAAAATGTGAAAAATAATTTGAAATAAAAAAATAACCAAGCTGCTAGTCACATTGATGATATCGCACCGGGACTACAAAGCTAATTGAATTTTTAATCTATACCAATAAATTTTGTATTATCAATTGTATGAATTCAGATTCTGATTGAAAGGAAAGCAGAAGCTGCTCAATTTCTGGCCCCATTGTTTCATAGGCTATTTCGAAGTAATAAAAGCGAAGCAAGCCAGGCAGCAGGCCAACAGACTATTTCAACTTCCGTCCAATTGCTTTTTCTCCCTTATCTTTGCTCTAATTCACTTTATCAAGTTTAAGAGTTACATAATTTTGTTTACCAAGTCTTTTAAAACTATTTTTTAGAAACTTGGCGCTGCTCTAGTCTCCCACGCATGGGCAATTCATCAATATGCAAAAGGTATCGAAGTTGGCGAAACAAAAACTGATGATGCTGCTGTTATTGAGGATGAAAATGATGTCAGTCGACAGTATGCGCCACGCATTTTGGTTCAAGAACTTAATCAATTGTTGAATGCTGCTTCATCGCCGGCCAAACTTTATGATGAAGTATGTATTTTTAAACTTTTCAACTTAAATTTCAATTAAAATTTAAAATTAGAGTTCAAAAAACCCAATGTCGGTTATTATGATTATTCGATTACAGACTTAATAATTAATTGAGTCCTCCGATCTCATTTTATTTATTTACCATGTATTATATTATGTACATACTTTGGGAGCAAGAAACAAATCTTTCCCAATCCCAAGGCACAATTTCCCAATCTGCTAAAACCCCATTCGAACCATCGGCGGGTTAAAAATTATTTGGGTTTTACTGTAAAAATTGGACATTTTGAAATTCTTGTAAATTTCAATTTTTCTTTTTTTTTAAATTTCTGTTTCAATGGGACTGAAGAGAAAGCTGAAATGAATCAAATTTTACGGCAATATGAAAAGAAATAAAGTTACACGAATAGGTGCCTCTATAGCTCAGTGGCAGAGCGTCTGTCTCGTAACATTTGAGGTAACAGAAGGTCGACGGTTCAATCCCGTCTGGAGGCAATCCCTTTTTGTCTTTTTTTAAAGTATATCGTAATATTTTAAATACAAAAAACATTTATTAGATATATCGAATACACTCAAAGGGATCAACCAAATTTTATCCTCAATTTTGATTTTCTATGTGACAATGAAATTACAACTATACATTTTTTGAAATTACACACAGTCTAAACTCCAGGTTTCCCATTTGGTCAATTCGCTCAGTGCTCAGTGTAACGAGTTCCAACAATATACAATGAGGAAGGGTGTGCCGCGAGAAGAAATAAATTCCCTCACTGATGCGAGCTCGATGGAAGATGTTATACAGTCTGTTTTTAAAAAATATGTTGTAATCTTTATCGTATCATATTTTTGGTCAAAAGCTGGTTGAAATATAATGGTCAAAATTTCCATGAAATAAAAAGTAATCAAAATTAACGGTTTTTAAAAATAATCAAAACGGTGTTAAACGTAAAATAAAGGATACTAATATACTAAATAAACACGTTTAAGGATACTAAATAAACACGATTAAACGAATACCGGTTTAGGTTAATAAACAATAATATTTAGTGCCACTTTTCAAAGCTGTGAGCGTCGCTTGACCCGACAAGATGATCGCCAGGCATTGGCCGCACGCCACACTATCATTGTCGAGCAAATTATACGCACAAAATTGGCAATTCGAACTTACACAAAGTAAGTGAATGAATTGATAAGTTTAAGCCAAAACTTGACAGACGGGAAAGAACATATTATTGATTCTTTTGAAAATAGTGATTGTATCGTAGCATTAAAAATAGAGCATTTTTTATTTAGAATTTTTAAATTTTAGCCGAATAACTGCTCTTCTCACTTCTGCACTTTTCCACTTTTCCAATTGTGTTCCACTGCCATCCCAATTAACGCCTCTGATCAGGCCGTTAGTGGACGCGTTAGAATCGGTTTCATTTTCCGATTAAAAATACTAATGAATTTTATTTGGGTTTTTCCTAGGAGGTTTCACAATCGTTGGCCGAATCAGTTTTGGCCCCAGCTTTTGTTTGTTTGTTTCGGGCAACTGCCCATCGTGAACCCCGTCCGCATGGCAAAGTATTACGTCAGCTTTGCCTTGGGTTGGTACAGTGTACGGACATTTTTGCGGCACCAAAACCATCCCAATGGTGAGCAACACACAGTCTTTTTCAGATGGTATTTTTTAGATGGTTTGAACATTTTTGACAGGTGCAACCATGTTAAATAAATATGGGTATTATTTATTTATAAAGTAATTTTAAGGAGTTCTCCTGAGCAGGAAAGTCGAGTGATAAGCATGAACATATTGGAAAATCCTGAAGAGAACCATCAACAATCTCAGAATCAGTGCGCAAGTGGCGAAGCAACAAAAGCACGCAATTGTGCACTCATTCTACGCCACATTTGTCATGCATTCGGTGACCGCATTGAGCAGGTAAATTTAAAACTAGCATTTCAACTTATAAAAAAGCTTCAAAAAGTTTACAAATGAAATTTGGCACATTTTTGTTCACTTATTAGCGTAGAAATATGAAAATTCAAGTTTGTTCACATTAGTACATTAGTTATATCAGAAAATATGTTACTGAATAGGAGTGCCCGGAGCTGATCAATGGCCAATGCTGTTCATTGGACGCGCTTCACATGGCGCCAAAAACTGATAAAGGAGTGGAGGTGAATTAATTTTGATTGTTCGATCTCGATCTAAAATGATCACAACATTAATTAAATTATTGTCAATTTGCAGTCTTTGCTCCTCCAACTCGAATCGCTCCGCACTGTTTTTCCATCCCTATCCTCAACTCTACTTCGTCGACGTATCATCAATGAACGGGTCAAGCCCCATGTCCGACTTCTGTTTTCACTTTTGGCTGACCTGAACCCGGCCATTCGTTTCAGAGTCAGTTGTTATTGTGCATATGGACTCGTTATAGAGACAAACCGAAAAAGACGCGAAAAATGCAAATTTTGTTCAGCGAATGAAAGTTGAAGAAATTCGATATTGATATTTGCAGGCCCGTAATTAGAAGGAAAAGGAACAGACAAATTATAAAAACCACTCAAAATGACTCAAAATCAAAACTAAAAAAACGCTTTTTGCTAAAAATTGTCTATTTTTAAATTGCTTTGTAAAAAATATGAATTGTAATTGTATTCCCAGATATGGAAATGTCTTTGTAATTTACTCTAATAACATTCTTCTGACTTCGAAACAAATTTATTGTTTAGAATTACGTATTGCAGGTTTGTCGTTTTTTCACCGATCTCGCCAGGGTGGAGCTGTGCCCTATGCTCAAAATGTGCTATCAACCACTCGACGAAATCATTTCGGGTATAAAATCAAAATGCATTAATTTTTAAATGCATTTTGTTTTAGGCCGTTTTTCCCATTCGACGACCTCCGCTCGTTGTGGTGCCGTCGAACTTTTGGCCCGACTAGCCACTGTTGGGGCTCCCACATTGCTTGGCACGGTTTCTCTTCTGGCACCACTTGCTCTTCGTGTCATTGGCGATCAAAACGAAAAGGTTAGTCATTTAAATTAAAAAGCTTATAATTAATAATTTTTGTATACCGGCGGATAAGGTTTATGAACGATATTTTTCGGGATTCCAATCTCTTCCCGAAAATCCCTTCCTCCCGATTCTCTTATAGAGATTCAGGACGGAATTTTTCGTATATTACCATAGTAAGTAGTAACTAGTAAGATATCGGCTTTTTTATAATACTGTCCCCATCATATTAAATCAAAGCATTATTTTTAGATTCAACATGCAGCAGCCTACGCATTTCGCCAGCTGGTCACTCTTCTCCCACTAGAAAATGTATATGCAATTTCAAATTGTATTATCTTTTTAAATGTTTGAATACATTTAATTTAGCGTCACAAACATTTTTTGACTGAATTGGCTAACTCCACCGACGATAATGAATTCATAGCAAATGCTTATCAATCCGCTTTTTCGCTCGTCGATGTTCTCTGTACTCCCAGCAATTTGCCACGACTCCGAAGTGACGAAATACCCTGGTTGCGGGACGAAACCAAGCTCAGAGGGTACCAACTTGAAGGTAATAACAAGCGCCAACCCCCAAATAACAAATAAAATGAAAAATTACTAAATATTTGCTGAATATCAACAATAAATTAAAAAACAGAAATATGAATCATCTACAAACTTAAAGATAATTCTTGCATATCTTTTTGTTGGAAATACATATTTTAAAAATAGCCAATTTTTGATGCGTATCCTTTTTCCGCTTTTTAAAGGGAAAAGTTTTGATTTTTTACAATGTTATATACCATCCAATTATTAATTTTGTCTTTTCAGGCATCACATGGCTTTCTTTTCTTCACCGGTTTGGACTCAATGGGATATTAGGTTTTTTATATTTATTTTAAAATTGGTGAACAAGATTTACGGTTATTAAATAATTCTTAGCTGACGACATGGGGCTGGGTAAGACGGTAAGACTTTTATTATTTTTCAATAAGATTTTTCTTTAATTATTTTTAATCAGATACAAGTGCTCAGCTTATTGGCTTGGGATATAAATCAGGTGAGAATATAATCATCAAAAGGGGATTTTCTTAAATTGTAAATTATATATCATTGTCATCATAAATAAACAAAAATTCTAACCTTTTTTGGAGCCCATTCGTCGCAATTTCTAGTTGAAGTGGGGAGATTGAGTTTTAGTTATAATAAAATCAACTCTATTTTTCTCTTTTATTTAAGCTACAACACGACCATTCAGCGCTGATTGTGTGTCCGAGAACATTGATCGATCATTGGTGCAATGGTTTGAAATAATTTGTTCTTTAATTATTTTTCAACCAGATTTGAGATCGTTTATTCAATATTCAATATCTGCTAAAATTTTCAAAAAAATAATCGAAAAATAATTTAAATGTCGAAATTGTCATAAATCAATTAAAATTAACACAAAATTACTGACGATATATGTGTACTGATATTTGTATTGATACTGTATATGGTCCGATCTCAAATTAAGCTTGTCATTTTTAATTTGCTAAAAAACTTTTGTTTAGAATGGAACACTCATTTTCCAACGGCATCCACCAAAATGTTAAAATTTTCTGATTACAAGACATCGATTGAGAAGAAAGAAAATATACGGGGAATTATTATAACATCATATGAGGAGTTGAGGTCAAACAGGTACATATTAAATTACCAATAACATATTTTCTTTTCTTTTTGTTAACATTTTTGGATTTGTCGCATATTTTCACTTTAATCAAAAAATCTAGCTATTAGCTAAATTGTAACTATTAATAAAAAAATTCTAGCTATTAGCTAAATTGTAACTATTAGTTGTCTGATAATTGTTTTATATGTAAGTATTTTAATATTTTTATCAAAAAAGTATTTTCGTCAATCTATTTTTAGGTTATTTTTGTTCACTTTTTATTCTTAGCTTTTTTTACCATTATTACAATTTATCAGTTTTCTGTTAATCCTTTTTCGATATTCAATTTTTTAGATATTTTTTCACGGAGAAGCGACAGCATCACCATTGGAACTATGCAGTTTTGGACGAAGGTAGGTTTTTGTTTGAAACCATTTATCTGAAAATCTGAATCATTATCGACAGGGACCAGCTACCGTTTTCACAGAGTTCCCCCCCCCGTGAACAACCCTAGTCCAAATGATTGATTTTTGATATCCAACGGGACAGATTGGGGTATTTGATATGTCGACCTATAAAATAAATATTTGCATGAACAAATTTATAGAAAGAATTTTTATCTTGATTGGCTTTCCTTTTTCGATTTATTAAGAACAAATAAATAAAAATAATTTCTTTTAGGACATTGCATTCGCAACCCCCAGTCGCAACTGTTCGAAGTGTGTTGCTCAATCCCTGCAACACATCGGCTAATCCTTTCTGGTCTGCAATTGTATTTATTTATTTATTATTATATTTCATCTTTCAGGCACTCCGGTACAAAATTCACCCGCCGATCTCTGGGCACTTTTCCAGTAAATTAATTTGAAATTTATTATTCTTGCAAAAACAACAATTTGTTCACGATTTCTTCAGGTTCCTGATGCCCGGCTACCTGTCAACAAGAGCAAATTTCCAGGCCAAATTCATGCGCCATATCCAGGCGTGCCGAAATCCACGTGCCACTGAAAAGCAATGCAAAGTACTCTAATTTGGATTTTAATTCTCAAAATGTTTGCATCAGTTGCGAATACATTCATAGGATGGCGAGCAGGCACTCCAGCTGTTGCATCGGCAATGTCTTCCCTTTGTGATGCGAAGAATTAAAGTAAAATAGAAAAATAAAAACAAAAATAGTAGCAACATTTAAGTCCGAAGTATTGGCCGAACTGCCCGAAAAGATTGTGCAAGATCAAACCTGCGAGCTAGTCCCGCTCCAGCTTGAACTATACAAATTGGTGGTGGACAGTTGTGCAATTGCTGGACAGGGACGGGTGTCGGCAGACAGCGACAAATGTGTTTATTTTTCATTTGTAGAGCACATTAAATTTTTATATTTTTGCCTATTTCTTCAACAAATTTGGCGTGTCGCAAAATATTTGACCATTTTATTTGTTTCTACAAAAAATAGCGACAATTCAATTAGAATTGTTGTGTAAGAAGATTTCAAGTTTTCAAGATATCTGGTGCATATAAATCGAACCCCCATTTTTTAAAAAATACAAAATAAAATTCAGCAAAAATGAATTGGTTTTCGCCGCTCCAAGCATTGCATCTCCTCCGAAAACTTGTGGACCATCCCTCGCTGGTTGGTGCCGATGTGATCAATCGCCTTTGTGCAGGAGCCGACCAAGACAAAGCCAAGTGGATCAGAGCGGAAATGAAGCATTTGGTTGGATTGGATTATAAAATATAAAAATATATAATATACGTATAATGGAAATGAATTCATAGAACTGAAAAAAAAGAAAATATGTAAATAATTAATATTAAAGAGTGTCGAGCAATCTGGCAAAATGGTAGCACTGCGCGAGCTACTCATCCAGTGCCAAATCGGTGATCGCACTTCCAACCCACAACCAACAATTACTTCTTCGGCCAGCGCCGATGTCAAAAGCACTTCTGAGAGTCCCATCGGAACAGAAGGCAAAAAGAGGACATTTTTTAATCAAAATTGTTGCATCCAATTTCGCCTCTTAATTTTTTTGCTCCCAAAAAGGAATTTGATTAAAAATTTGGATCCTTTGAATCTTTCTTTTTTTTCTTTCGGTATTTTTTGATTTTAATTTTTTGTCTTGACTTTCATCAAAAAATTTTGGAAAAATCTGACTCGGAGCTTTTGCTAACACTTCTTTTTTAGTTCCCCTCATTATGTATTATGTTCAATTTCAGCATCGTCTTTTGTGGCGCCCCTTTCGACCTCTGAAACATTGCTCTTCCCATCTGCCGGTGGCGGACATCGTGCCCTCATTTTCTGCCAATGGCGGGCCACCGTTGAAGTTGTTTTTTTAATCAGGGACGGATTTTAGGAAAGGGCACACGGAGCTCCTTGATCCTCTCTCTATTCCTAACAAAAATCATAACCCTCACCTCAGCATCAGCACCCACCACTGGCCCCCTAGCCAACTTTGGATTTCGGAGGGGGTAATCATAGGGAATTTTTTCCTATGGTTTGGCAATTGGGGGGGGGATTCTCTCACTTCCCTATCCATTTGGTTCTAAATCAAAATCCAAGATCCTTCCCTTATTTTACCTATTTAGTTTTTAAAAGTCCAATACATCATTTCAAGCTGATCATCCGCTTCTTGGATCGGAGTGCTTTTGGACCGGAGATCACCTGGCTCCGGCTCGACTCGTCCATTCCGGCGAAAGAGCGCCAACAAATTGTTGACCGCTTTAACAACGACCCATCGGTTGACTTGCTTCTACTCACCACGCATGTACCTATGCTCATGAACAAAGAAATAACAAAAAAATGAACAAAATTCAGATAGGCGGTGTTGGTCTGAACCTGACAGGTGCCGATGTTGTCATCTTTGTGGATCACGATTGGAACCCATTTCGAGACCTGCAAGCTATTGATCGAGCCCGTAAGAAACAAGTTTCCTCGGCTACCAACCAACTTTTGCAGTTGAATGGCAAAATTGACGATAAAAGAAATTCTTAAGAAAAATTCTCTAGAGAAGATTTGTATAAATTAGTATTAAATTGTAATAAAAGAAAGTTTTAAAAATTCTCGTTTTTTACAATTGGACTCCTAATTTTTATCTTTATTTTTAGGGTTCATTAGAATGAGTTATGTCCTTTCATCTGCAATTGTCACGCACCATTTCCCCTTCGGAGTAATTTCTTTTTTTATTCAGATCGCCTGGGCCAGAAGCGTACAGTGAATGTGTACCGGTATATATATTTTTTGATTTCCATTTTAGTCCATTTCCATTTCTTTTTCCGGTTAATCGCGCGGAACACTGTGGAAGAAAAAGTGATGCGACTTCAACGCTTCAAAAGTGATACGGCCAATGTAATTTTTCGCTTTATACGTGTTCAATACAGTGAAAAGGAGTTATTTTTTAAATTACTCCTTTTTCGAAACGGAATAAAAATAATAAAATATAGAGGTCGAACTGGTCAATTAATAGTTCGGTAGAGGGGGTGGGACAGAGCGCTCGGTTTTTGTTTAATTTTAAAAATATTAGGCGCTTGTCGGTGCGGACAACCGATCGTTGGTTGGGATGGCCACGGATGAGCTGTTGGAACTGTTCACTTTGGGTGGTGGCGGCACAGAAGCCGAACACCGGCGACGACCAAAAACGGAGCCAAAAGCGAAAAGGGCGAAAACGGAGGCGGAAGCGCAACAGTGGGCGTTGGAGGGATTGTGGGCAACGGCGGCGGGCGATGACGGGGAGGAGTGGGAGAAGGCGGCGGAGCAGTACGCACAACTGCATTCTGTGGACACATTCCTCCAGCAAACGGCGACGACATCAACAACAACCAAAGATGATGATGGTGGTGGCAAAAGGTAGCGGTGTGACTTGCGTGAAATGTGATTGATGATGCTGATTGATCTCTTGTTGTTTTCTTCTTGTTTTTTTAGATTCCTATAAGATCGTTTTTGGTTCTTATTAGTTCTTATTATTGCTGCAAAAATTTTACTTCAATTTGCTTTTCAATTCAGCGTTGTGGATAATAAACAAAAATATTTTGTAGTTTTTCTCCCCCATTAATTTAAATGAATTTTATCTAAATTCGAAAAATGAACTAATAATATGTGCGTCTTTAGCATTCCATTCAAATTTACTGCCTATCTCCTTTTCCTTCATAAACTGTTCATTAATCGAAGTGATTTTCTTGCTACAAAAATTTTACTTAAATTTTGGTGGCTGTTTTTTTAAAAATTGCGCAACAGTCCATAAACGAAAAGGAGCGGTGTGTATGTTTAATTTAACTGTTGTAATCATCGGTTGTTGACTGATCGGGAGAGGGGGCACAGATGTGGATGGCCTCCGATCGAAAAACAGGCTGATAATGGCTTTCAAGGTATAATGGTTTTTGAGTTAGGAAACATTTTGAATTTTAAATTTGAAAATGGATTTTGACTTTTACGATTTGAGACGACCATTTTGGATATAGGAAGCCATTACCATTTTTGGAGGAAGAAAAAGAGAGATCGTTTCACTCATCGGGTTATGGTCGGGTGGAGCAGAGAAAGAAAGGAACAGTTAGTGGCTCATCAGCAGGGGAAGAAAATAACGGTTAGTGCCTTAGGGGAAATTAGTGCCTTAGGGGCGATTTTCGTATACGACAGATTTGTATTTGAAACTATTCTTCCAATTGGCCCTGACTCTGTTTTCTGAATTTATTATCGAAAGATGCGTTTTTTATTTTGGCATCTTGCTTTGATTAGTCAAGTTCATAAATAGGAGAAAAAAGAACGTCAAAGGCTTAAAAATTGCACAAAAAATAATATTTTTAATTTTTTGTCCTTTGATACCTATGCTAAAATTATAGGACAAATTCAGGACCAATTGTCGACCTAAACAAAAAAAGTGTTAACACATTTACCTTAAGGCATTAACCAGATTTGTCCAAAAAAGAAACACGCATCGCCGAAAGGTAAGGGGAAGGAACTAACTGATCAGAGAAATGAACTTGGTGATTGGTGCCTCTAAAAGGTCTAACCAAATAAATTGATCATTAGAACATAACCAGCATGTCTTTGTTGTGTGATAGATAACACATTGTTTGCGACAAACATTTGTACAGAGACATGTCTGTAAAGTACATATTTTTCTTTAAAATCGTTTTTTAGTTTTTTTTGCAAAATTTTTCTCAACAAAATGTCCCTGTACTTGTCTTTTTGTGGTGTGACAAATGGTGGCCTAAAGCCTAAACTAACAAGAAAAGACAAACAATTAAAAAGGTTTGTTGGCTTTTTGTACCAGTTAGAAGAATCTCAGAGATAGATACAATGTATAGGAGAAAATGAAAAATGAACAAACAATTAGGAAAAGAAGGGGGTATAGTAGGTATATGGTATTTTTGGTCAACAAACAATTGACAAATGACTGACCAGGGGTGCCTTTGTTTTGTTTTGTCTAAAAATTAATATAAATCACTTAAATGACAAACTGACTAACAGACAACAAGGGAATAATATGGAGGAGGGAGGTAAGGAACAACAAAAAAAGCAAAATGAGGGAGTGGGAGAAATACCACACATGGGGAACAGACAAAAAAATTGGGGTCGAAAAAACAACACGCCAAAAAAAGATTGGACTTCGACCACAAATAATTATGTCACTGTAACAGTGCTGCTTTTGACTTGTTCAGCCGGCTGTTGGCATCCGATCATTTGACTAAATGCCGCCATTTTGCCACCTGAAACTGATGGCGACACAAAGTGTTGTGCCAATTCCGGCCGTTCCAACACACGTTCCAACAAACAATGGGCGCTGAAAAAAAGAAAACAAAAAATGCGATTTGTGAGAGACAAAAATAAAAATCACAGCTTTGGAACCATGTTTTTTTTGCAGATTTTGTTGAAGATTTCCGAGCCAGAGATTAGGATTAAATACAGAAAAAAAATTCCGGAAAACCCATTTTAAAATACTCGGAAAAAGATTCCGGAAACGAACATGTTACGGAAACACTAAAAATTAGGGAAACTTATTGTTTGAAAAATAATTTCGAGTAAAATAAAAATGTTTTTTTCCCTATCCTCTTACCGGTCCATGCGAATTCCCATCGCACACGGGGAACTGGTGAGCAGATCGTCGGCTGCCTCGCCACTTCCAACTCCGCCAAAGGAAATGCGAACAGTGCAAAGGCGGTCCAATTCGGCAAGCAGGGACTGAATGTATTAGTAACTTAGTAACAAAACATAAATATCAGGTACAATTAAGTTATTTGCATTAAAATTGAAAAAATTGTTGCAAAAAATTAAAATTCGATTAAAAAATGGAAAAGAGAGAAAAACTCCAAAATACTCCGATAATGAGTCGTGTAATAAGTCGGTAACATTACTTTTCCTTCCATTTCCCACTTACCTTAGACAACATGGCGCTTGGAGAAAAAGTGTCACCGCCCTTTTGCTGTGCAACCACCCACTGGCAAATCAGCTGGAATGATTGACACAGGTCGAACACCTCAAAGAACTCATTGAAATCAAAATAAAATTGGATGGAGTGGAGTATTGGGGTTAATGTTAATAGGTACCGTTCTTTATTTTTCATGTGTTTTTTGTCGTATTTCACTCACTTTTATGCATGCTTTCTGGTAGATTGTGTGGCGCATTGTGTAAGCATCTGAAGTGGCACGCATCGCCTGGATTTTTGTTATTAAAATTAGTAATTTTTAACGTAATAATTTATTGAGTTTTTTTTTTTACATTACGTAAATGATAAAAATATCAAATAATAAAATAACAAATAATACAAATACAAACCTCTCTGTCCAAGTAGGCGCTTTGTACAACAAGCGGACGGCGGGCATAACTGAACAAATTAAAATATATAATGTATAATATTCCAAAAAAATTCTCATAGAAAAACGCAGAAAAATGGTGAGTGAAGTGGCATTAATAATAGACTTGTCCATGTAAAAGAGTTAAGTTCCCCGATATATAAACTTTTTTTGTTGCAATTATAATCAAATTTGAATGGTAGTGAAAATCAACATGTTTTCTATTTAGTAAAATGTGCTTGTTTCAAAGTTTGCTAAAACCTAAAACCCGAACTCCAAGACTTAGACTATTTTTTTTAGATAAATGGGACATAAATAAAGGACTTTCAGAAAGAAAATATTTCTATTTTTGGATGAGCCATCTCCCTCTCTCTTCTCTAACCTGGTAATGAATAGTTCTCCACTTTCACTGGTCTCTAGCACAACTCCAAGTCCAATGTTACGGCGAGCATCGAGCAACTGCTGGGCACGCAAAGGTGACTAAAATGGAGTCAAATCAAATTGAAAAAAAAGAAAATCAAACAAACGTACCCCTTCGCACAACTTCCCGTTTCCAATCTCGAAAAATTCCTTCGAGTCACCGACGTCTCTTTGACCACAATGAACGGCGGCACGATGGAACGGACGGGGATTCCCGCCACTGTTCTGGGGAAAACCCCACTCGTAGTATGTTGCCGAGAAGCGAGGCGCATCCGCTGAAAAGTCCAAAGAATGAAACAAAATTTATCATCATCAAAATTTAAAGAAATGTTTGTTTTTCGGTTTTTCTTTATAAAAAATCGAATCGGAAAATCCATTCCCAAAAAAAACATCAGACGACCCGGAAACCGGAATGATCTAAAACCCAAAGGAGCTTCTAAAACGCCTACTTTTTGTTCTGATTTCAGTTTAATAATGGACTTAATAATTTTTCATTTTTTGCTCACCAGCTAATCCGGCCACAAGAGGAAATATGTGTGCCGTGTTAGAGCTGGTTAGATGTTGTTTTCCCATGCCGATTGCCGCTGCGCATTGCGTTGCACGCTGCAGGCGCTGTAAAACGATAAATGTTAAAATTTTATATTGATTTTTAATATGTAACATACTTTTTAAAACAATTGTTTATTACCATTAATGCAAAGCGCGCACCACGTTCCAAACTCGAATTGAGCAGATCCAACAACGGGCCGAGCATTTGTTTCTGGGCTAACGGAATTGATTGGTCCTGAATCAGATTGTACAATTCGTTGACCGCAGCCGAGAAGGCCGAACTCAGTTCATCAGACGACCCGGAATGATCTAATAAAAGCCAAATAAACATTATACCAGAAAATGGCCTAAAAACATCCAAAATTCGTAAATATTGAATTACCTACGAGATCAAAAAGATAAGATTCATTCTACTTTCTGGGTTTTTAAATGTTATAAAATTTAATCATTATGTATATATATAATTTAATCCAAAAACTTTATTTTAAATAAAAAGTCCTTGGTGATTTAAAAAAGTTAATATAATTTCGTCCGCAATTGTGTGCTAATTGTCTATAGAATAAAAACAAACTTTTTGTTTGTTGTAGCTCGCCGTCCTTCCTGACTACTACCTTCTGCATTCCTTCGTCATCACTGATGTCCGAATAGATATTGTTATCCTTCATCTTCAGCTTGTTCCCGGAATAGTTGTGGTTTTGGGTGTTGTCACTCAAAAGACGGACTGTCAATGAACTACTCAATGGAAAATGACGCACAAATACGCTCAGAGCACTCAACGAAACTCCTAAAATGCATTTATTTATGTATACAAGGAATACTGAACCCCCAGAAAGAATATTCTTAATCCAAAACATTTTGTACACCCTTTTTCGCTGTTAAACTGTTCACCTAGTTTTTTTTAAAAAAAATACAATGTTGCAAATTTTAAATCGATAAAAACAAAAACAAATGGAAAAATCGAAAAATAAACAGAAGTGTTACTGTATGTGGAAATCAAGGCCGTATCCAGAAAAAAATTTTTTTCGGGGTCACCAACTTTTGGCGACCTTTTTTTTATTCGAGCCAAAAAGTCGATTCTTAGGGGTGCATTTTTATTATTGCAGCGAAAAATCGATTTTT
>JAQIYK010000070.1:0-22533 GCA_034700465.1 Rotylenchus robustus
GGGAAGGGAAGGGAAGGGAAGGGAAGGGAAGGGAAGGGAAGGGAAGGGAAGGGAAGGGGAGGGAAGGGGAAGGGATGCAAAAACAGATGGAGAGGCGAGGCATACGGAGGAGGAGGGGGAGGAAGGGCCATTCGTCATGTTGGTCGCCCCTTTCTGCTGCTGATCAACCACCCTCCCCCCAATCATTACTACTCCCCAACCCCCCTCCCCCACCACTGCCCCTGTCCAATTTATTATTCCGATTATCGTCGCCGGTTGACGACATCACTTTCCGGTTCCGGAACCGTTGCTTCCGTTTGCTGTTTTGTTTTTGCTTTTAATGGCCTCAATTTTGTCCCCTTCCAAGGTTACGGTTAGTAGTGTGTTTGATCGTTCAAAAGTGTCGGCTTGTTCCCCGCAACCCTGTCCCTCCCTTCCCCTCCCTTTACCCGCCTCGCTCCCTCTCCTCCCTCCCCCCCCCGCCCCGCTCCCCTTCTCTTCAGGCCATCACAACTTTCTGATTTTCTCGATCATTCATCATCCATTGTGCCAGCCCATCTTCCTCTATCTGCGCATGTCCTCCCACTCGTCCACCGTCCTGTCCACGTCCTGCTCCTCCTCCGCCTCCCACGACCTCGCCGTCCCCCACGGGTTCCGCCCTCGTCTTTGTTCCCACCACTTCCATCCGCGTCTTCCGCCGCCTCTCCGCCCCTTCGTCCGGCGTATGGGCGCCCAGCGGGGCCGATTAACTCGTCCGCGGACGATGGGCCAATTCCTCCGGACGGGCGGAGGAGGCGGAGTCACGCTCACCACCACCGAGCCAGTCCCGGCGCGCGGATAGCAAAGTTCCTTATGGGGTGATCAAATTAAGTGGGCGGGGGAAGGGGGGGGGGAACTGTGTTTGCTCCAAAGTTTAGGCCATTCATCCCTTTTCCTTTCGCCTACCCTTTCCTACAATGTCCACATACAGTATCATCTCCTCTCCACAGACTACCGTATCTCATAAACTTTACAGTACACCAAACCCCCCACTCACCCCTTCGCCGCACTCGTATCCCTCTGGGCACTCCCCGTTCACGCACGGCCCAATTGCACTTCTGAAGGGAAGGAATGAAGATGGATTTGTGGCAAAGAAAGGTACGGTAGGGTATTTGTACTATTTACAAAGGTACGGTATCAAAAGAAAAGATACGGTACTGTTTACCCCAAGGTGCCCATCGCGCAACAAAAGTCGTTGGAGTTGCACACGTAACCAGCCGGACAAAGTCCATTCACGCAACGACCTGTGAAGGGAACAGCGGGGACATAGGTAAATAAATAATAAATATAAACGATACGAGGAAGAAAATAGTAGCGAAAAGTGAGAGAGCGGTTAGACAGAGACTTTAACCCATTTATTATACCTTTTGACTTTTGACCAGTTCCAAGTTAATGTCATTAAAAAGGGGGGCATCAGAAAAAAGGGATAAAAAGGGTAGGTAACTTGGACTTGGGACCACTTTTGGGAAAAAGGCAATAAAATTTATGAGGGCGTGGTGGGCAGTGGGGTAGATAAACACCGACCGATGGATTTGCCGGCCGGACACCGGCAACAGTACTTGCCCCGCTGGCAAAAGAACCCTTGGCCACACAGTCCGTTCAGACACGCGGCCACCG
This sequence comes from Rotylenchus robustus, assembly GCA_034700465.1. NCBI lineage: Eukaryota > Metazoa > Nematoda > Chromadorea > Rhabditida > Hoplolaimidae > Rotylenchus > Rotylenchus robustus. Next base: position 1,636 of record JAQIYK010000070.1, read on the forward strand.
CCTCCTCCCCGTCACAGGCGGCTGTAAGTAAGCGGAGGAAGACATTTTTGGATTGTTAGGGTGGCTTAGGGCATTTGAATTACAGTAATTACTGAAAATGGGTGATTATGGTAAGTACCGTATGTTTTGTCTAATTATTCGGTGTTTGGTCCCTACTTTTGAGGTCGGGCTGGGGCCGGATGATCATCACAGGGCGACAGCAACAGCGCACCATTGGCAGCACTTGGGGCTGAATGCACTGGTAGGCCTGGCAGTGCATCGGCGTGCAGGCGAAACAGTGCGCGGGGCACTGTTGAGGAGGGAACTGCTGCTGGCCAAAGCCACCATTGCCCCATTGTCGCTTGGAGCGACGCGGGAGGAGGTTGGAGGAGGAGGAAGAGGAGGAGGAGGAAGACGTGTTGGCGAACGAATTTGAGGTTGACAGAGAGGTTGAACTGCTTGAGGAGGAGGAGGAGGAGAGGTGCGGGGACTGATGAAGCAGGGACAGAACGGTCAGCAGGAGGACCGTGGGCGGCGGGGCCAAATGATGCCCAGGGGGCATTTTTGGACTGTTTTTGAGGGCGAACTGTGGTCGAAAGATCGAATGGTATTTGGGGGAGAGGAGGACGGATGCGGAGATGGATGCGATGAGAAGGGGAAGGGCTGGAAGGTCCTTCCTGAAGGTGGTGGCCAGCAGACAGCCGACGATCGGGGTGATTAGCTATCGAGTGGGCCATCGCCGATTAGCCCCACTCGCCCACTGCTCGGCCATTCCCTTTCCATTGTTTTTGCACAAATACTCTCCCCCTCCCCCTCCTCCTTCTTCCCTCTCTGTCCTCTCCAAAGTGTCTCCTCCTGAAACTGACCCCGGCGACGATCTCAACCACCCTTCCCTTGGGGAAGTCCACTCTGCTTTCGCCTTCTCTGCTCTCCTCCCTCCACCTCCTTCCCATGGCGATCTAAGAATGCACACTTCCCTCCCCCCATTCCCCGTCCAGCCCCTCCTTAATCTGTGCTGGCCCCGTTCCCCGTCCAATCGGCTTTTTAATTTGCCGCCGGGAACAGGGACGACGACGACGGATGATGATGCATTGAAGCCCCTCTCATCGTTTCCATTGTCCGTCTCCACAAATAGTTTTTTATTCTTTGGCAGGAAATATATTTGATGAAAGAGAAGGAGAAGATGGGACTGTGAAGGTGAAGAAATGAAGTGAGATGAGTGAGAGGATATCGGGCGAGAGGGGGATATGTTAAGGTTAAGGTGAGTCGGGTGGGGGTTCTGGAAGGTAACTACAACAACAAAACAAAGGCAGTGAAGAAGGGATCAATGAGTTCGGAGGAAGGCGGAAGAGGAGGAGGAAGTTGGATGAGTTGTACGAGGAGTTGGAGATGTACACCCCGTCGCGGTGATGTACATGTGTTGTTGTTGTCCTTGGTCTGTTGCTCATCCGAGCGTGTTGATGCCGTTGCCCGTCACCGGATAGCACAAATTGCCTGCTCCACATGCGTATCCCGGGGGACATTGCTATAGTGAAATGGGAGGGAAGAGGGATAGGATAAGGGGAGTATTCGGGGCAGTACAGGCAAACCAACCCCGTTGACACATGGCCCCAGCACAGAGCCGGATCCGAGGGAACAACAGAAGTTGTTGGTGTTGCACGCATAACCGGGCGGGCACAAGTTGTTCACACATGGCCCTGGATGGGAAATTTAGTTGCAGTGAAAATAAGAAAACGAGAGAGTGTGAGAAATGGAGAGGAACAGAAAGACAGAGAAAAGGAAAGAGAGCACTGACCGGGGGAGGTGCCGGACTGACAGCGACAACAAAAGTTGCGCGAATTGCAGAAATAGCCTTGGCCACAAAGGCCGTTCAGACAAGCAGCCACCGCGGGGTCTCCGTCACAGGCGCCTGAGGCAATGGAGGAGGAATGGGATATGCTATTTTAGAGACGGGCCAGATTGTTCCCCTTCCCGAGGTTTCAGAGCCAAATGTTCAACAATGGGACACCCCGACGGGGAACAACCACCCTGAAAATTGTTCAGGTTGGACAAACTGGTCAGGTTGGTCTGCGCCGACTGTGCAGGACAACAGCAGCCGAGCACGCACACTGTGGCCAGCTGGTAGCGTTGGCATTGGGCCGAATTGATGCCTGTGACCACAGAAAGGGGAAAAGGGGACACTGAAAACCCCGGGGCCAAAGAGCGCATTACTCACATGGTGAAAAGCATCCGCTCGGACAGCCCCACTGCCTCTTGCTGCGCTGCAATAGTCCCCCCTCCGTGTCCCTGGTGATCTCTTCGGGGAATGCTTCGGGCGTGTCCGGATGCTCGGGGTCGTCTTGACTGCCGACGCTGTGGGAGAGGAGCAGCAGGAACAAAAACAGTCGGGCCAATACGGTCATCATCGAGGAGAAGGTGTTCTGTAGAAGGAAGAAAGGATGGAGGAAAGAGGGTGAGAAGAAAGAAAGGAAGAAAGAAAGGTCTTCTTCTTTTTCGGGAAAGAATGAACGATTTGGAGGAGGTGGACGAAGGAAGAAGTTGATGAATGGGTGAATGGGCGAGTGAATTGGATGAGTGGGGATGGTGGTGGTGGTGGTGAATGGATTGGATGGATGATCGAATTGTTCCTTCGGTTGAGGAGGATTGGCCAGGGAGTGAGTGAGGGGGGACTAAGTGGGTAGGATGGAGGGAATGGCCAGAATGGGTTGGGGGGGGGGAGGTGGACAGGACAAGCGCGAAGACTGGCCGGTCGGTGACCGCGCGGGGAGTGTCTTCAGCAGAAGGCTGGAGCCCGGAGGGGCGAGCCGGGGACAAACATGCTGTGGAGGGAAGGGAGGGTGGCCAGAGAGGACGGGGAGAAGAAGCTCATGGAAAGGATTGAAGCGAGAAAGAGTGAGATCTTAATCGATTTGATCGACTGGAGGCAGTAGCAAGTGAATGAAGGAGAGGGGGAGGGAGGGGAAGGAGAGGGAAAAGTGACCATCTCGAAGGAAACGGACGGGGGGAGAGGATCTTGTCAAGTGAATGACAACAGAGAGAAAAGGGACCCAAAGAGTACAGAAGCACACGTACTGCTCGAAGATGAAGGAGAAAGGATCACCACACAATCATTGGTGATCAGAGATTGATTTGTTTGTCCGACGACGGGCGAAAGAGTGAGTGAATCGGGGAGAGGGCCGAATATGACATACGAAGGACAAAAATACGATGAAAGATGGGCCGGGAGAACATCGGGCGGAGGCGAAAATGAAAAGCAACAATCGAATGGGACTACTCACTTTCGGAAGTTGTCAATTTTAGCTTCCAAATATAACCCCGTCCACAAACCCATTGGAACGCCACCCCAAATTGTTAGCCGTCCATGGCCAAACCAATTAAAATTTAAAATTACTAACCTTCATCGGCAGCAGGCATTGTTTGTTCCGCTACCATATCGCATTGGTTGTTTTTATACTTCATTTTTACTTCGCAAAACCAAAGTCCGTAAGAAAGTTTACAAAAATATAATACATATTTCCAAAAAAAATATAATACATATTTCCACCTTTTTTTCCTAGAAACTTTATAAAATAGGAACCTTTTATATTGTCTTTAACATTTTTCATATTTACTTTGAAGCGAAAATGTTTATAAAAAAGAAAAGCTAATTATAAAAATGTTATACCATTTTACTCGCCTTTTCAAGTGCATTCAATTGATTACCTAACTTGCGTGGTAGTCTAAGAATTTACAATAAAAATCACCTTATTTCATAATTCCGAGAAAAAAACTTTATGGTTAATTTGAAAATTTCATATACAATCTTGCCAAATTTGGTAATGGTATTAAATCAATAGAAAGCACTCCTCAGTAGGGTTGGCAGATCCTTGGAATTTTTTGGATATCCGGAACCGAATTTTCCACGGTCAAATACGATATGAAATGCTTCTTTTTGCTCATATTTCGCGTGAAGTATCAATATATACACATCAACGAAAATTTAAAAGTTTCAGAAGCACCAATATGTTTTTCTTGCTACATATGTACAAATAATCATATCAATTCTAAATTCTAGAATATCACAATTGGTATACAAACAAAAGAATGTAACAGAGCAACACTAAAATTGAATAAAATTGAGCAAAGAAAATGATTACACAGACAAAATTACAACGAGGTAGGGTAAAAGACTAAACCTTTGTTTTCCAATCACAATTGGCTTTTTTCTTTTTCCACGGCCAATTTGTAAATGCCGTAACCCAGCGAGCCAACACTCATCCCCTCATCGACGATCCTACCCTCCCTAAGCAGTTTGCTCAGGTGGTGCTGAACATTGCCCAATGCAGCTAACTTACGTTCTGGCAAAATGTCCTAAAACAATGCAAATACACTAATCCTAATTCCTAATCCACAACTCCAAATATACCTACCGGATAAAGTGTTAAGGTGATACGCATCGCACTGGCTGATCCCTCCTTCTTTATCACTTGTAAGATTTCCCGTTCCCTCTGGAGTCGATGCTCAATGTATTCCTTGACTTTCTCGCGCGGTTTATCAATGAGCGGACCGTGACCTCAAAAAATATGTTTATAACATAAAAGTAAAAATTGGTAAGAAAAAGGCAGTTAATGTCGTATTGTAAAGAAAAAGACTGTGAATGTCGTATTGTAAAGAAAAAGGCAATGAATGTCGTATTGTAAAGAAAAAGGCTGTGAATGTCGTATATTGTACGTATTGCGTTCCAATTTAGCGCAATACGCTTTACGAGGACATTTTATTAGTTTTGGAACAAAAAGTGGCGCGAATGTCTGACGTGACCATCCACGTGTATTACTGTTCCACATTCTCTTACTAATTCGAATGCAGACTCGGTCTTGGGCGCGAAGGAAAATCGCTGCAATTCAAACTACCTGGGTAAATCCTGAATGGCTTGAGTTCTAACAATTTATCCAAGCTGTTCATATAATTTGTTAGATCCTCGAACACAGCAGTCCCTTCGCCTAACACACAATCCCCGCTAAAGAGCGATTTCTCCTCCTCCAACCAAACTATAACATGATCAGAAGTGTGACCGGGAGTGAAAATCAGTCTAAAATAGACTATTTTTACATTTTTTAAATTTTTTAACTTCCACCTCAAAGTTGCTCCTTCAACGCTGATTTGATGTCCATCTTCGATGAATTGATAGGAATCTTTCGTTGACTCAGGTTGGCCATCTCTGCGACGAAATTTGAGGACAGGAATTAACTTAAAAACACTCTGTCTATAAAATGGAAAATCCGTATTGCTTACTTCTTTTTCGCCAAACTTTTGCATGATTTGAGCAATTCCTCCGGTGTGATCGAGATGCCAATGGGTGACAATGATGGCAACGAGTTTATCTTCCCCAAGTGCCTTCATCAAGTTTGCCAAGTATTCACGAACACCACGTTCACCGGTATCGATCAAAATCTTGCTAAAACACGAGTTTGATTGAGTTGATGTTTTAGAAAAATAAGGGTGGATTTTTTCAATAAAACAAACTTTTTTCCTGTGCCAACCAAATAAGTGTTTGTTCCTTGTAGTGTAAAAGGACCCGGATTTTTACCTGTAATTCTGATATCTTTCGCGATGATTTCCCATAAACAAACCTAGAATTCTGATCACTCGTGGTGAAAGTTGGGTGATATCTTCGATTGGTGTCAGATCCAAAGGCATTGTACGCCCCAAACGAATCCTTTGAGAAATATAAGCAAGAGCAGCCAAATTCAGCTCAAACAAATCCTTCGGTAGTGACCAGTAGAGAGATTTGAACAAATTCATTCAATGTTTAGTAGCAAAGGTATAATAATATCAGTCAGAATTCAGAATGTACAACATAGTAAACAATTTAAGCATCCATCTCAAAAAGATAATACTATTATATACACGGTCAGCTATTATATATATGTATGAAGCCAATACTTTTTTAAGCTTTTAAACTTTCATTCTAATAAGTATTTTTTGAGTTAACTTAATTTTAAAATTTTAAACTAAATAAAATTTAAAGACAAAAAAATTTCTGTGTCATTGTCACGCACCATACCAAGTCCACGTCTCACCAGCTCACCACTCACAAAACAAAAACAAAAAATTATGTAATAAAATGTAAATAAAATATACACAACGCCAAAACATGGAAAAATAAAAAATAATACTTTTTTAAAGAAGAGCTCAGCAACAACCACAAGACCACAACCACAACGACTGACTATCTATCAAATCAACTAACTGTCAAGCTAAGCTATCACTATCAACGAACCGAATGCTTAAATAATCGGCGGTCCTTATTTATGGGACCCCCCCCCTCCTAATTTAATCAGAGTTGTGGTGGAACTCCAAACCCAAAAATCCTGAAATGGAGTTTTCGACCAGCAGCTGATCACGCACGATTCTGATGTCAAAATCAATTAATTTCTGTTTGTGTAATTTCATAGTTTTGGCATTTGACTAAGTCTTTCTAGGAAATTCTTTTGGAAGGGGGTCCCATAAAGGATAAGTACCTAATCGGTTAATCCGCCAGCCCCGGCCGAAATCAAGAAGGAGGATTGTATTATTTTTTGAGTTTGAAACTTTGAAAAAACATAAAGGTTGAATAAGACTTCTTTTTAGTTTGCCATCGCAAATTTGTTCATTTGTCTTTTATAGCGTTATTTTTTGGTTTTGGGCCATTTAAAAACTATTTTAACAACTTATTACTTACGTGTATGTGTACTATTTATTGATTTTTTCAGATTAATTTTTTCTTCTTTTAAAAATTGACAGCGACAGCAAAAATGAGTGTCGTCGAAGTTGGCAGTGGGAGTCCACTCCTCAGCGTGAGTTTTTACTCATTTTTAATTATATTTTTTGATTTTATGTAAATTCAAAATTATTTAGTCCAAGAACAATATCCCATTTGAAGATGAATGGGCCAAATCGTTGCCAGTTGTACGAAATTTATTGCATAAAGAGGTAGGCAATCAAAAAATAAAAAGTAAAATTACACTCATAAAGATAATATTAAAATGCTATTTATTATTAATTTTTTCTCAGCAATTTTTCGAAAAAAAAACTTTTTATTTATATAATGCATAGAATCAAATTTTGCAGAATGTTTCCAAGAAAGATTGGCAGGATATGTTCACGATCAATAATAGAATCGCTTCTTGGGTCACCAATGGCTGTGAGAGGTTGTTGAATGAGTTGAAGGAAGAGTTGCAATCTCACGTGAGCGAAGCTGCCAGGGTAAGACAAACAGGCCAGTCGCCAGAAGGGGGATTCCCACCGAAATGCCAAAATTTAAGGATTTTTAGGAAAAATACACTCATTTTTTTCGAAAATTCCTAAACATTCCCACCCCGCCCGAAACCCAGGAGCCCGGGATTAGTGAAAAAGTTCAGATGAGTAAATAATAGCTTATATAATATATGTGTATGTATTTATGCAGAATATTCACGCTCACACTGATGATGATTCTCTGCTGAGGGCCTACATTCAAGAATGGGAAAATTACTCTCAACTGAGTCGATATCTTCCACTTCCGTTTAATTTCATCGAAAAGAATCTTATAAAAACACACTCACGTCCGAGGTTGGAGTCTCAGAATCTTGTGCGGAATGTAAGTGCAAAATTAAAATTCAAACATTTTATTTTCCTTAAGGTTATGTTGGAATGCTGGAATACATTTGTTTTTGCGGGCATTTCTCAGCGTCTTCTCAACGCCGCCATGAGGTAAACAAAAAGTGATCAAACGTAAATAAAATATGCGCTGTAGTATGATCGAGCGGGAGAGGAACAGAGAATTGGTCAGCTCACAACTCATTGTTGGTGTTCGTGAATCGTTTGGTAAATGATGAACACAAATTGGTATAAGGTAGATTTTTTTATCATTAATAGTTGAACTGAATGTGGAGGCAGAGCTCGATGATCCTCTCCAAAGTTACAAAGAGCGCTTTGAAAAATCCTACGTTGACGGCACAGAGCAATTTTACAAGTCGCGCACCTCACAACTTTTGGAGCAGGACGGTGTGCTGAACTACATGGTGTACATTGACGGAAAATTGGCCGAAGAGGAGGAAAGGGCAAAACGATATCTTGACTCGTCTTCAGACTCTCTTTTAAAAGTAATGCATTTAAAAACTGTTTACTATGTACTATGTTTGCATTTTTAACTTTAGTTGGTGGAAAAGTGTGTGCAAGTGTTGGTAATCAAGTACCAGGACCAACTGTTAGCTGTTGGGCCAATTCTGATCAAGAACAATGAAATGGCTCGTCTCAAAACGCTCTATCGACTGGTAAATCGGACTCCTGACGGGATCACCACACTGCTCGATATATTGCACAAACATATCACTGCGGAAGGGCTTGCCGCTATGCACGAGCACGCAGCTGAAATTGTTACAGTTTAGTTTTTGAGTATATTTTGGATTATAATAAAATTATAAAGTAATTGAATTTAGGACAGTGAAAGGTATGTGGAGCAGCTGCTGAACATGTACTCACTGTTCTCCGATCTGGTCCGAGATGCATTTTGCAACGATTCACGTTTTTTGACCGTCAGGGATCAGGCTTTTCAAGAAGTCGTGAACAACACAGAAGTGTTTAGACTGGAATTAGATGCAAATCGAGGAAAGAGGTTAACAAATAATTGAATTGGAATGGAAAAGTTGGTTTTTGTATTTCAGTGGAAGGCCAGCAAATGTCGAGTCCAAATGTCCAGAGTTATTGGCCAATTATTGCGATTTACTACTGAGGAAATCCGCGTTGACGAAGAGGTTTAGTTCTGAGGAGATTGATGAAAGGCTCACTAATGTGGTTGGTTGGCCGGAAAGGCAAATAAGTAAACTCTGTTTAATGCTTTGAAATGTTGTAGCTTTTGCTGCTCAAATATGTGACGGCAAAAGATGTGTTCATGCGCTACCACAAAACTCATCTGAGCAGAAGACTAATTTTGGAACTGGTGGCGGACCAGGAGAAGGAAGAGATGCTTGTGAACAAGTTCAGGGTAATTTTGATATTATTTTATGCTGTAAAAGCCATTTTTAAAATGTAAGGAAGCAGGAATGCCAGTGGACTTTGTCAACAAACTGTTTCGGATGTTGCAGGACATTGAAGTGAACAAGGACCTGAACTCAACCTTTAAAAAGTCGTTGGACACGAACAACAAATGCAAACAGATTGCAGGCATCAGATGCATTTCTTGATTGGATGATTTGATTAACTTTTGTTTGCAGAGTGTGTGAACATTAAAATTCTGAACGCTGGAGCCTGGTCGCGGAGCAGGGATCGATCCCATCTAACACTTCCCCGGGAATTGGAGGACTTGATACCCGAAGCGGAGGAATTCTACAAGAAGCAGCACTGCGGACGGAAACTGAACTGGGCCCATCATTGGTCTACCGGGACGGTGGGCCAACCGAACACAACATTTATAATCAATCATTGCGGGATTATTGTTTTGCAGATTTCTTTCAACAACAAAGCAGGAAAATTTGATTTGGAAGTGACCACCCACCAAATGGCAATTTTGTTCTGTTGGAATGACCGACCGAACGAAAAGATCTCCTTCGAAACAATTCGGCTCGCCACTGAACTTTCTGAAGGGGAATTGACGAGGAGTCTTTTGGTAAATTTTAAAACACACCATTTCCATTGTGAATGTAATTATCCTCATGTCTATATATACCAATCTCCTTGTTTTCTATAGTCTCTCGTCAGCTTTCCAAAAATGCGAATGCAAGTGCTTTTTTGTGACATTGTTCGACAACCGATCACTCCAAAGAGCTTCAACGATTCGACTCTTTTTTGGCTAAATCAGGACTTTTGCCTAATCAAGGTATTCCCGGCACCAATCTCATCAACATTCCAAAAAGAACGTTAATTGTGTTAAGAATGATAAACCGCAGCCAAGGGGAAGGATTAACCTGATCGGGAGGTTGCAACTCAATCAGGATGCGGGCATAGAGCAGGAACACGAGGAAATCCTCCAGTTGCGGACATTCCGCACGCAAGAAGCCATTGTCAAGATCATGAAGACTCGAAAGAGATTAAATCAGGTTGGGCGAAGTCTTTTGTTTTTCATGTTGTCTTAATAATCACTTTCAGGCTCAGCTTCAGACCGAATTGGTGGATGTTTTGAAGCACATGTTTCTTCCCTCCCGCAAACTCATCAAGGAGCAGATCGAATGGCTCATTGAGCAGAAGTTCTTGAAGAGGGACGACCGGGACATGAACACCTTCGTCTATGTTGTCTGATGTGATGGTTGTTGTCCACCCGATTTAACCAGGCTGTTACCTACACCTTCGTTCGGTATTGATTGCCTTTTCATGTTGTTTCTTTTTTGACCATTTTAGTTCAAATATTGATCATTTTTGTCAGTGATAATGATAATTGACATTGTCCCGCCCAATTAGTCCCCCCCCCCTCCCTCCTCAATCACAATAAGTGCCGTGCCAATCAGTCGATGTTGTTACCCTCCTCTAATTCATTCACCAAATTGTACAATTTGTATCACAACTCACTGTATGTATGTATCATACGTGTCCAAGGAGGGGGTGTTGCCCACCGGCCTTGCGTTTGAACCCCTCGCCCCCTGTACAGGCTTTTTTGGGTGCGATCGACCAAAAAACCCAGAAAACTTGCTTGAAATAAATAATAATCAATTTTTACTGCTATCTTATTGTGCGATCGACTTTTCCGGCAATTTCCAAGGTTAAAAGAAGTCGATCGCAACAAAATTTTGAAGAAAATATTGTCAAACATTGTCCCAAAATTAATTTCTCCAACTTTTTAAACCGCTTGCGAATGACTTTTTTGTTTATAATTGTCGATGCATAAATTTTTCCTTCAATTCTTTATCATTTTTTCAAATTTTCCTAAAATTTTCGATCGCCTTCAATCGACCTACCACCACACTGGGGGACTCCTCGCGGGGTTTGAGGTGGGGGTTGATCCCCCTGGACACCTATGGTATGTATTCAGACCCTTGACTGGCTTTTCGATTTACTAACTGTAAAAGGCAGTTCCTTTCTTTCCGTTTCAGGCATTATATTTTGCATTGTTTGTAAGTGTAAAAATATTCACAGCGAAAAAATGGGTAGAGATCAGTGCTCCAATTGGTTGTTGGGAGTGGGAGGTTCCTATTCTAGAAATTTGGGTGATAATAACACATTTTGAAGATGGATCAGCACAACAAGCTGAATGTTGTTGTTCTGCTGGCGACAAAAAGTGATGAAAGAGCACTGGCCAACAACAGCAACATCATCGTCGGCCTGTTCAACGGGGCAACGGTGGCCGAATTGTGTTCTAATGCCCGGGCGAGGAAGTCGATCACACCGTCGCCACTTTTGCCTACCGCCACGTGCCGGGTTCGTCGGTTCCTTCGCAATTTTAATTTATTAGTTTTAATTGTCGTATTTTTAAAATTATGTTTTAATTTTCGAAAAATTGGTGGAATACTGTAAAATTTCGAAATGTTGAGGGGATATCGCAGATTTTTGGAGAGATAGGAGGACTTTGACCAGTTATGGGTCCAACAATTTTCCCAGGGATAAATGGGAGTTTTGAAGGTTAAGGACCGACCTGGAGATGGGGGTGTCCAGCTGCAGGAATGTCCTCTGACTGACCCAACCAGCATTGTCCTCCTCTTTTTGGTGCTGTTCGTCTTCGCCACTGTCGTCGGACGATGAAGAAGAACACTGTTCCGTCCACACCTTTTTGGGTGTTTCCATTTTGGGATTAACTCTCAGGGATACGACGGCCTACCTCCATCTCCACCCTCCAGCCCCGATCAAGAATCTGAAAGGGAATGGGAACAGTCGAAATTGGCAAAAAAAGTTTGGGAAAATACTCATTTTTAGATTTTTTAATTGCTCAAATTTTTTGCGTTTATTTCTGTCAAAATGGCAAGGCACTGACGGAGAATGAGTAACATGGCCATCTGGGCAACTGGGCACTGGAACTCTTGGCGAACACATTGGCCCGGAGGGCACTGGTCGGCGCATTGTTTTCCAACGAAATACGACCGTCAAAGCCGATAAATGCCTTAAGGGAGAAGGATTGGAGGGGAAGAGTTGAAGGAGCACAACCTGAACGGAGTGTGGCACCCGGGGAGCGAACAGCAGGTCCGGGTCAGTGTCGAACAGGTAGACGACCTATTGGGGCGGGGGACCGAACTAATAAATGGCCAAATTCGGGTGACAAACATACCATGCCGGATCGGCGTTGAGGGATGACTGCGCGGGACTGGCGCTTCGGTAGGAACATCACCTGAAGGTGAACATTGGGTCAGATCAGGAAATTGGAGCACAACGAACAAACCCGCCCGGAGATGGACTGTCTGGCGGGAAGGGCAGTGGAGGGACGCGTGGACAGCAGCAGGGAGTTGGGCCAGCCGAGGAACTGCAAGAAGAACGGAAGGGAAGGCATGGACTTGAGTTTTGGATGGAGAAGACTGACCGCAACACCGGCGGGACTGAGCACCGAGGTGGACAGAATGGAGGAGGAGGAGGGGAACAGCCTGACCAGGGAAGGAGGAGTTCGGCAAGTTCAAGTGCGGAACAACCAACCAACCAGTTCATCCACTTGGACGGCTCCACACTGAACATGTTTTGTCCCGGAAGTTCCGTGCCGGGCGCAAACCGTCGGATCCGCGACCTCCATTTCTCATCCTAAACATGACAAATGTACAGCTTGAACTGGTTGGGTTGTACACTGACCACATCGAAGAGGAGGCGCTGCCGGGCGCTGGGCCCGATGCTGGCCAACCGCTTCAGCGCCGACTCGCTGTCCACAAAGTCGTCCACGTCTCCCTTTAGCACCAAATACACGTGGGGACGCTCCACGCCGAGCAACCATTTCAGCACCTATTTAGGATTTAGGATCATGACTTGGGTTTGAATGGGTCCAAAAATGGATTTGGTATATTTTCTGGTAAATTCCCGCTCCTTCCACTCCTTTCTGGTTCACTTCTCACCTCCGCCGAGTGTACTGCATCGTTGAGACGCATGTTCAGCATGACGGGCTGGTTACCAAGGTCGTGGAGCAGTCCAATCAGTTGGAAGGCTTTGGCCCAGTCCAGCCGGTTTATGGCTCCGATCTCATCCGATTGGGTCCATCCCAGCGAAATGACCGCGTCCGGGAGCAGCGAGCGCACACTGTCCACGAACAGCACCGCATCGACGGGCCGCTCACGGTGCTGCTGAAGATGGTAGTTGCCCGCTGAGGAAGGAAGGGACTGGGACAGGACGGTGGAACCTTCTCCCTCGAAAGTGTTCTGAATGGGGAAGGGAATTGGATGGGACATCGAATTGGAGATGTTCAATGTTCAACAACAACGTACGGCATGGACTATGATGGGGGCACGGAAGTGGGCCCGGGTGGCGTACAGATGCTGCAGCACGGGACGGACCACCTGCGCGGAAAAGATGGAACATGGTGAACAGAACGGAACAGGAACAAACACAAGTATGTCGTCACCCACCTCTGTGGTCCGTACCGAGACCTTCAGAGCTGAAAATAGAGAAAAAAGGTAAAAATTTGAATTGGGTCACTACCATCGTAAATCTTCCTTCCCCCACCCCGCCAAAAGAACGTATGCCATTGGCGGAGGATCAAAGGAGTGCTAAAGGAGGCGAAACTAAAGGAAAAGGAACTTCTGTTCCAATACCTTCCTTCCTTTGTTCTGTTTTCCTTTTCCCCCAATTTTATGGATGCGCAACAACAAAGGAAGTCAGGTCCATGGGAAAGGAGATTTGGAGGGGGATTTGGATGGGAATTGTTGCCCGCCCGGAACGCACTGCTTCCCCCGAGATCCAATTCTCGTCTACCAATTCTCTCCCAAATCCCATCCAATTTTTGCGCTAATTACCCCTGTCGTGTTCCTTCCCCTTCCAAATCTCTTTTTTATACGATTTTGTCCCTTTCCCTCCAATGGTCCCCTCGCCAATTTGCTGTCCCTTCCCAGCCAGTTGTTCTCCCCTTCCTTCTCCATCCCATCCCATGACCGGACAAATCCAATCCAGAAACAATGAGCGGATTAGCGAGTGGGGGGGGGGGTGGAAGAGCGGGGGAAGGATGAATTGGGGAGGATATCGGGGGGGGGGAGGGGAGGAGGACAAATTTGTGGATACCCGCCCAGCAAATTATCGCCATCATCATCACCCTTCCGCGACGACCAATCGCAACACAGTGAATGCCTCCGGCGAAAGGACTAATTGGAGTTGGGAAGAATGGGCGAGGGATTGGGGGAGAAGGGGAGAAGGGGGGGGGAAGGGGAAGACGGACGGCGGATGAAAGCCATCCGCGCACCTCAAATCCATCAAAGGAGCCCTTCCCAGCAGTTGGATCTCAAAAGGGTCCGAACTTTTCAAATTGTTGTTGGGTTGGCAAACTGCCGTTTTTTGCTTGCCTTTGTCCCCTTTGTACACCCGCCTCAGCCACTCCTTGAAGGTGAGCGCGTCAGCGAAGCGGGAGGACATCGGCTGGTGGTTGTGTTGCTGGTGGTCGTGCTGATTCGCGCTCATCACCGCGATCGCGCGGTGGCGACTCTTTTTGGTGCGGAACAACAGCACTTCACCCTCGGCCAACGCCCGGCGGTCAAGCAGCATCAGTCCTGAGGGCGGGGGACGGGAATGAAAAGTTCCAAATTCATTTTTATTAAAAAATAAACTGACCTCCTTCGGACTGAGAATGGCTGGGCAGCCAGTCGGCAAACGCTGGATCGCCAGAGGCACCGGCGGACGAGGAAAAGCCTGAGGGCATGGGGAAAATCAAATTTACACTATTTTCTTTAATTCAACCCTGGGGAGCTCAATATTTCAATCCTCCATCGAGGGGAGATCGATTAGGGGAGTTACGTATTATTTTAGGCCAAATTTTGTTTTAAGCCAAAGGTGTATTGAACCATGAGGCGGGTGGTGGAGCAGTAGCAGGAACAACACCATCCGCCAGCAACAGCAGGAGATGAGGGAGGAATGGAAGGTGAATAGGATGATGGAAGGAGACGGAGGAGGAGGAGGAGGACGAAGAAGAAGTGACCCTTTTGTAGTCATTGAGTCGACGGGCGGAGGAGGACAAAGGATGAGGGGAGGGGCAAAGGGCAATTTGGGAAGGAGGAGAAGTGTCGGCGGAGGGCGAGAAACATTTGTAGTCCTGTGGGGAGGGGACGAGGAGGGGATGATTCGATTTGAAAAGTGTGGGGAAGGAAGGAATTGAAGGAATTTGGGGTGAGAGGGTTTTGGGAGGGGTTAAGGGAAGGGGAAGAGTGCGCGGCGGGGAAGGAAATTAAATTGGTCGGGGGAGGGGGGAAGGAGCAGTACGGAGGGGACACACTTTTGCACTTTTGGCACTTTCTTCTCGATTTGTGTTTGTTGCCCCCCCGCTTCTTCCCTGACCACCCACCCTCTTGCCTGTGCGTTATGTCCCCCTTATGTCCGTTTCCCAATTCGCGCAATTTGCATTCTGGATGAGCCCCCTTTTGGGGGTGACCCCTTCGCGAGGGTTGTGTTGCTAGGGAAGGAGGGAATTTGGGAGGTTGGAAGGGGCGCAAAAGGAAGGTGTCGGGTGCAGGAGCAAAATGGAAAGTGACGACGGGAAAAAGGAAGAGAGAGGGAAAGGGAGGGAAAGGGACACTTGCCCTAAGGGCATATTTTGCCCCGTCTCGGCACTTTTCCGCTGCAAGGAGCCCATTCATTTTGTCAGTGGTTTTCCGTTGGTTTAACACGCCCGAGTGACCGACGGTAGAGAAAAGGGAAAAGGAAGGGAGGGAATGGAATGATGTATAGGATATAGAACCCGGGGAGGGGATGGAGGGGATAGAACTTGGGGGAGGAGGGGGGATTATATTTGGGGGGTGAACGGGACGGGGCGGAGGGGAGGGGATATCCATGCTGATGAGGGGCACCGCGGGGGATTGCGGACGGGCGAAACATGCCCCCTCCCCCCATCCCCGGAGGGATCCGATCCCAATGTCCATCTCCACCTTCCCCTCCCCCATCTCCCCCTCCCACCCACCCTCCGCCCGTTCGGTGGTGCGGAAACAAAACAAACGGCGAAGGGACGGGGAGAGGGAGGGGAGGATGTTTGTTGCCCACTCGGCGGGAGGGAGGGGGAGGGACATCTTGTCCATTCACTCCAAAAATTGGAAAATAAAACAACTAAAAAGAAGGAATAGAATGACTGAAATGAGAGAGAACACCTCAAAATGTGTACTGTTCCCTCCCAATTCCCAATCTTGACTCATCATCAGTTGGGGTACCTTCGTGGAGCAAATTAACGACCAAATTAGGGACATGCGAAATTGGGGGGGGGGAAGGAAGGTAGTAGGTAGGTTAAGGCAAAGGCGGAAAATCGATGTGATCGGACGGCGTAAAGGGACAGCGTAGGCGATCATCAAAGGTGGGAATTGAGGTACCGTATTCCGGGGTACTGTATTCAATACCCCCGAGGTGGGAATACGGTATAAATGGGCACAGAAGCGAACAAATGAGAAATGGGAGGAATGGTGGGAAGGAGAACGTTGGGAAAAGATGTTTTTTGGGGGATATTATCCCGTCAAGTCATCAAATAAATTGGATGGGAATTGGGGAAGACGATAATGGAATATCGGCGGGGGAGGGGGAGGGGAGGGGGAAGGCTGAACTGTGGCGCCTCGGGGGACCGACGAGGGGGGGGGACGGAGGGGCGATGGAGTTGTGTGTCTTCTTCCGTCGTGCCCCGCCCCAAAATGAGAGCCAATCTCTTCCCCTTCCCCTTCTCCGTCTCGTCGTCCTTCCCCCAAATCCGCCCAATTCGTCCGATTGGGGAGGGATAGGGAGGGAAGGGAAAGGAATGATTGCCTGCCCCGCGCGGCGCCAATAAACTGCTCGCCCTTCCTCCCGATCAGCGCGGAGGAGAGGGAAGAGATGGATCATCGGGAGGAAGGAGGACAAGCAGCACACCAACCACCACCACCACCCCGCCAGGGTCAGACCCCCCCCCCAACCCCAACACTCTCCCCAAACCCATTTCCGTTATTTGGGAGAAGGAAAAAGAAAAGAATAATGGAGACGAATGGAAGGGAAAGGGACGGATTTGGTAAATTGGCATTCTTCTCCCCTCCTCCCTCCCTCTCCGTCCCCCTTATCTTTCCCCTCCTCCCCGTCCGTCCATCCGCTAATTGGCCTCCCTCCCCTCTCCCAAATGGGATTATTCTCCCACCCAATCTCTGTCCCGTCGAATATTTTGCCCCAAAATTGGCAAAGTGCTGCCAAATGGCCAACTATCCCTTTCCCCCCTCCCAAGTGGTTCCTCTTCATCCTCCTTTCTTCCTCTTCGTCCTCCTTTCTTCCTCTTTTCTTCTTCTTCTCCTCCACTTTCCGTCCCATTTTCTCCGTTCGTTCGCGCGAGGGAACGGAGGAGGGAAAGGAAGGGAGTGCCCCGCCAATGGCCGGTCCCTGCCCTCTCAATTACCGACCGACCAAACCCTCCAAAAACAAAGGGGCAAAGTGTCCGAAGATGAAGAGGTTTGGGGGAGGAAGGAAAGGACCAAACAGAAGAAAAGTGGGAGGGAAGGGGAAGAAAAAGCCAAGAACCCAACCAAAACACAATCGGGAGGGAGGGGGACAAATCTGCTGCTTTGCCCGTCCCCAAACCTTCGATACGGAGGAGGAAAGGGATATAGGAAGGGAATGGCGGGGAAGAGAGGTGAGGGGGGAAGGGTAGAGGGAGGGGAGGAAGAGAGGGGGGGGGGAAAGGGAGAGGGAGGGCATGGGCAAAAGGAAAGCGCAAACAAACTCCTCCCACCCCACCACACCGGCCTTTAGCCACCCCACCACCAGCTTCTGTATCGGAGCGGGGAAGGAAAGGAGGAGAAAATTGGCCTTCACGGCTGGCAAACAAATGGGAAAGGTTTGGGGGAGGGGGAATTTGGGAAATGGGGAAGAAGCTGGCTAAGGAAGGGCAGTGGTCATTTATTTTGGGAAAATAATTTTGGGCAAAACAAAAGGAAGGAGAGAGGGGGACACACCTGTGGGAAGTCGCCAATGACCAATCGGCCAGTCGGGGAATTGGTGGTGGACGGATCTAAGCATCTAAGTGTGTCCCTTCCGGGGAATGTTCTGTCATTTTTACTATTTTTTGGAAAATACTCATCAGACAAAACAAACAAAATTTGGTCAATAAACCCAATAAGCATGTCAAAGTCAAAGTGATGATATTTTAACGATGTCAGATCAAATATCAAAATCTCTTTTTAAGCCCGCTGATTCCGGAACAGTCTATGCAATATGTCATCCATAGAAGTCAATCACCGTTTAACGCATCTGGATGATCCCAGCTTCCCTCCTAAAAAACAGAAATTTAGAATAAACTGCGTAAAGTGAAGAATAAAGCACTGACAATTTCATAAGTTTCGCACAGATTTCCGGATTCTTAAGGTGTTCTCGAGCGGCGTTCTAAATAAATAAACATTATATATAGGTAAAAGTCGAAGTTTAAAATTTCCAAAATTTTGATTAAATTGCTAAAAAAGAAACCGGATCTTGGCTCATCTGTTCCAACAAAACTCGCATGCCGGGGTCGCGAAGAATCTGAAAATTGGATAGCTATATTTCAAAATTTTCCCAAAATCTTTTGGACCTCTTGGACTTGTGGATCTTGAAGTGCTCGTTCCCGCGCCTTCTCCGGGTCCTCGTCATTTGAGCGCATGCATGTGAGCAGCCCGTCCCGCGCCTCCTGATTGCCCGAATCGAGCATCAATGCATCCTCGTATGCCTTCTGAGCCCTGCCATACTCACGCATTGCCGCGAGAGCTGCGCCCTTTCGAATGTAGGCTTTGACTGAAAAAGGAAAAAAGGGTCCTTTGTTAGCAATTTCAGAAACTACCGAATTTGGGATCCTTCTTCAGACAAATGTCGCAATCGTCAACCGCTCTCTGGAACTCCATCAGTTTCATAAAACAGGCAGCTTAAATTGAAGCCATAAATGTTAACTTTATTTTTAATAATCCAAACCTCTGTTGGAGTAGAGGACGGGGTTTTCCGGATTCCGTTTAATCGCCTCATTGTAGTGCTTCATCGCTTCCGGATAATCGCCTTTCTTGAAGAATTCATTCCCTTGGACCTTCTCCTGATCTGCTTTCTCCGGGTCGATGTACGCCTTCTTCTCGAGCTCTTTCACTATCTTCTCTACTTCCTTGTGCTTCTTCACGATGTCTGGGTCCCGGTGTTCCGACAATGCCTTCTCGTACCAATACAGCGCTTGCTTGGGATCATCCTTCTTGAGATAGCTGTTCGCAACCCGAGCATAGGCTCTATAAAGTGTTGTACTCGTACAAGTCACTCATTTTGATCACATATTAAAAAGTATCAAACTGACTTTGCTATCAATGCATAATCCGCCCTGTTTTCGCGTCCCACGTCGACTGCTTTGTTGCACATCGATATGCACTCGTCATATTTTCCTTCCTCGAAAAAGACCGCTAAACAAGGATATGTGTATGTATGTTAAACTTTTATTTCGATTTCATATAGTATTGCTTAACTCAACTTCCACATTTTAACCAATAATTTCTTTAAATTTCAATTATGAGATGACCTTTATATATATATCATCCTATATCCTTATATATCCTTTATATATATATGACCTTTATATATAATCATCTACAAAAAAAGTTTGGATCCATTCTGATTCTGATGAATACCTGCTTTGTTGTTGTAGAACATGATATTTGTTGGATCCATACTGATGGCAGCATCGTAGTGTTTGTGGGCTGCGACGAAATCCTTCTTTTTGTAGGCCTCGTTCCCGAAGTTCTTTTCCTTCAACGCCTAAACCGAACAAATTAAAATGTGAATGTGAACATTAAATATATTAAAAATAATACTCACTTGGTCGATGGTCATTGCTAGCCCTAATAAATCGCCAAATAAGAGAAGTTACCGTTGGTCAATTGATCTGCAAAAGGTAAAACAATTTAAAATATTTTATTCTTGATTCTGTCTCTTCTGTCTGTTAACATTATTTTAGTCATTTTTAAAACCTTCCATTGAAAACGATTTGACCAAAATGGGGATCTATCAAGCTCCGCTCCCAAAGCCGAAATTATATCAAAAACAATAGTGCAATAAATGAGTCTCACCCACCCAACAGACTCCTAAAATCGAAAATGTAAAAATGATAAATTTGAAAATCTGTGGTCGGAAGGTTGATCTTAAAAATTCTTAAGATTGATTTTAAAAACATTATCTAGTAATTGTAGTTGTTTTACCACATCCAGTGTTATCAGTAAAGATGTGTTTGTTATTTGCTTCATCGCTGTTTGTGTCGAGATTCCGTTGTACGGAATTCTCAACGAGAGATGCAAGTAAACGATTGCTTACGGGTAGGTAAGTCGAACTTGAGTCAACGTTGGTGTCTTCAGGACATGCGCTGGGCCCATATGAAACATGTCCATCCGACGAAGACCGAAGCATGAAGATTTGGGTTTCCCCATTCTCCACAACTTTAGGTCTGATCATACCTGAACTGCATCGCCCGTTTGCGCAGCGCTTGTGCTGTAGTCCAGAGGGTTTCGGCGGATCGTTTTCGCTAACGTCGCAGATAGTGTCTGAAGTTTGCGGTCGATGATCATCGTCGTCCATAAGTAATGAGTTGAGTTGATTCAACGAATAGTCGTAAGACTGAAAGTGATTTTGCACTTGTAAGAGTTGAAACTCTGATGAAGTTAAAGTGTTTGGGGTTGGTCGCGATGACCGCTCCCGTATCTTCTCGGATGAGATAGATAATGGTTTTGCCATATTAGCCCTGGCTGGGCGTTCCCAATCTTCTCGCGAAGTCGAGGAAGAGAGTTTATTCTCGTGAGTAATTGAGAGTGGCCCTGAGGGCCGCTCTCGTATCTTCCCGGACGGAAGAGTAGAGTGTTTAAACTCGTTGTTGGAGCGTGTAGAAATAGAGAACGG
>JAQIYK010000071.1:0-22415 GCA_034700465.1 Rotylenchus robustus
TCCGTAATTTTTTGTTTCAATTCCGCATTCCGTATTCCGTTTCCGTATTTTTATTTTCCAATTCCGTCCAGCCCTGGGGGGGACTCGAGAACGTGGTTTTGGGCATTTTTTGACAAAAGCTAAAACAAACAAAAGCTTTTTTAGACCATTTTAATTTTAGGCGAAAATGGGAAAATTATTCGGTAAAATAGGGCATATTTGGGCAATTTTTTATTTTTGCCTATTTTTGGTTTTTTCTTTTTGGGCATATTTCAGGCGCCTCGCGCCTATTTTACTATTTTTATTTACCTAACTATCCCAGATCCAATGTAATGTTAAAACAGAAACTATTTACAATTACAATCAAAAATGGAAAGAAAAAGAAATCCCCCACTGTAGCAAAAAAAAGGTCAAAATTATAAATAAATACATAAACAAACAGCGAAAATGAACGAAAACGAACGCTTGTTATTAACTAACATAACAATAACAAGTAGGTAAGAAGTGTGGTTAATTGTTAATTGATTTTTGAAATATAATGTCGTATAGATTGTTGGTGTAAAGTGTAATTTACGTAAAGATAAGAACAAATAAGAGTTAGAAGGTATGTCTCGTTTGTGGTTTGGGTGCGCTTTTCTTAAAAACTTTTTTACGACAGTGGTTTTTTGGCTCCAGCAGAGAAAAAAGAAAATAAATAGCGTGTCTAAACAAATATTTTTAATTTTTATTAAAGAAGATTCCATTTTTGTTTTACATAGAAAAAATTAAACATTACTAATAAGATATTCTTTTTTGATTATTTAAAAATTTGTTGGACCGTGCCACCGTGATTTTTTTAATTAACAAAATTTTTAATTAAAAAAATATTTTGTCAAAGATCATTTTTTCAGATTTTAGATTTTATTAATTGATTTGCTACTACACTATTACTACTTTAAATAAAGAGATGATCCACATTGCAATTCCTTCACATCGGACTCTGAACGATCAGGAAGACACATACAATAAATACACGGTTAGTTTTTTAAAGGTTCTTTTTGACAACGTTTTATAGTTAAAAAACAAGTTGTTGTTTTTGTTGTAATTATGTATTTTATTATACATGTCATAAATTCACTGTTTATACAAAAATACAGAATTTGTTATCAGGTCTACGACATTCATGTGAATGGTGCCTTTCATGCAAGTGTCCGATACAATTTGCTCTATTCTTTGCATGAAAAGCTCATTGAACTGTTTGGATTTCGGCTCAATGCACCTGATTTTCCGCCGAAGAAACTTTGGAAATTAGACGCAAAGTCGCTGATTGAACGGCGAGAGGCGCTTTCGAAGTACCTACAAGGAGGTTATATTTTCCACCCATTTTTTTAATTTTAATAAATAATTGTATTTTTTAATTTCATTGATGGACAATAGAAATGTTTAATTCTTTCTTATACAAACCCATGAAAATTTCAAAAATTTATACATTATAAAAATATATACATTATACTTTATACTACCTTTTAGTTTATAGTTTATATTATACATTATACTACCTTTTAGTTATTGCAAATCCGGATGTAGCAAAGCACACAATATTGGAGAGAGTATTCCTTGACTTCCAAGTGGTATCATAATTATAAATGCCAAACTAAATTGAAAAAAAAACATTAAAATTTTACGGAGATCATTTTCTACAACGGTCAGCAGAATAATCAAATTGGAAGTTTTTCTGCCTGATGGGAGACCGGTAAACACTGAATGTGGGTTCGATGATCCGACTGATATAGTAATGGAGGTAAGTGAGTCAGCTTTATTTCCAAAAGTTTACAGCAGTAAATGGGAAAATAAATGCCAATTCTTATTCGAAATTATTTGCAGAAATTTTGTCGGGTGATTGGATTGTGTGAGAAGAATGCCAGACATTTCGCCCTTTTCCTATGTCGTCCTCGAATTGACAAAAGAAAGGAGGAAACTGCCCCGTCTGCTTCTTCGTCAGTGCTCTTTGATATCCTTTGTATGCAAATTTGCTTTACCTTTTACTCACAACGAGCGATTTATGATGTTAATTCCTCAAAAATCGAAGTCAGAAGGATTTTTACTACCCCAAAATTGAAACACTTTTGTCGGAATTTGGAAGCGGGATCCATTCTCCTCATCAGTACAATTAAATTCTAGAAATGTCATTGAAAGATTTTAGTTTTCTAGCTAGGTCCAGATGCTTTTACCTCATCTACTGTATTATATATCTTCTATCTATAATTTTGCTAATCCGACATGGTATTTAGGTGTCCGATGGCTCAAAAACTTCGAATCTCCGTTCATTTCACAATATCTTGCTAATAAGGAGTGTTCCGTTGAGCATCAGCACAAAATAGTTGTTCGCCGTGTGACCTGGGACCCTTCGGTGGAAGAGCCAATTCTTGATGACCCAGGCTCACTTAAAGTGCTCTATCTACAGGTTTTTGGTTGTTCAATTTTCTAAATTGTCGTTAATAGTTTAAATTTAAATTGAATTTTTGAAAACATTTTTTGCAAATCGTTGCATCAATATTAAATGGGTCTCTGACAAATTATTGTATGAATCTATTTTACTATTTGTTAAATTGTTTAATTAAGGCGGTGAATGACATTCAACGCTGTTTCCTCAAAATTCCTCATGAGTTGAAAGAGAAATTGAATTCTCTCCAGGAATATGGCGATTTCAAACAAGTACCTCACTTTTTATTCGATTTTAATTTTGTGTACCTTCCCATTTAGTTTATCCGACTATGTCATCTGCAACCGAACTATGGCTACGAGTGGTTGGCACCAGTCCGGTCGGATTTCCCCACCGAAGAGACCGTTTGCGAACTTAAAGTGGGGCGCAGACAGCTCATTCTTGAATATCGGGATGAAAATGTGGCATTTAAACTTTAAATAAAATTATAAATATATTAAAAACTTTTTTGTTAGGGTCAAGTTGTCCGCTCCAATTTGCCATCAAAGCGCATTCGTGTTTGGCGCGTTTCACACTCGGAAAACCTACTTTCCCAAATGATGACCTTCCAAATTGAGTACTTGAAGTACAGGGACGAGTTCGGGCTGGTAACACTGCGCACCGATCAAGCAGTTCTTCTCTCACTCTTTCTTCAATCGATTGCCGATGAAATACTCCTGGACCTTCGCAGAACCGAGGTAGAGAGGGAGGCGAATAGGGGAGGGTTTTTCCCTAAATTCGGAAAATTTTGCACGACAACTTAGTTAATTTGGACAGCGGCAATTTTTTTGGACAGCGGCAATTTTCCTGTGTGCCCCCTCCCCAAAAAAATTTGCGCCGCGCCTTCGGCAAATTTTCCTCCTCGCATCGTGGCCTGCACCTTTTGCGCGACCCTCAACAATTAGTTTTTCTCAATTTTTCAAAAATTTTCTCTGTGGCGCCTGTCGGCACCACGGGTCCGCTCATCAGTCCAAAAATAGTAAATAATAGGGTCCCCCTTATGTTTTCAAAATTTTCAAAAAATTGGCGCCGCGAAACTATGATTTTTCAATTAGGATCCACTTTTTGTTTTTAAAATCAGTGAAAGTTTTTCGCGCGGCGCCTAATAAGGCGTCGCGAATCCGTGTAAATTTAGCTCCCATCCCAAAATTTCTCTGAGAATTCCAAAAATACACTCCTAAAAATTTGACTTTTCAACGCAAGTAAAAAGTAAAAAGGTCGCCAAAGTTTTTGCCCCAACTTCCCGAAAGCCAATTGTTTAAAAAATTTCCGGTGGCGCCTGTCGATTAAGAAAAAAACGAAACAAAGTCGCGTTTTCTAGTCACCGCCATTCAAATTCGACGACAATATTTCACTGAAAGCAACCGAATCTCTGGAAGTTTCCAAAGCAAACTCGATAATCGCGGATGAATCGAGCATCAATTCGCACTCCTCCAACAGTGGCTCCAACTCCATTCTTGAAACTCTGAACGGCAATGAGCAGCGCATTAAACTAATTTCGGTATTTTTTTGAGCGACATATAGCATTTCGGCATTGGGGCATTCCATATAACATTAATTAAAAATTAAAAATTATTTTTTGATGGAATTTTAAAAATTTACGATAGAGTAAAGGGAGGAGGGAGCAAGAGGGAAGAGGGCACATTCCTCTTAAAATGTGCATCTCTAAATGCATCTTTAAACATAATGTATTTCAAACAATTTTACAGTATCAAATGCCATTTTTGGATCATGAAACTTTTGAAGATGTTACAGATGCGGATTTGTAAATCATTTTGTTAAAAGGATTACCCAAAAACCAGAATCTGTCTAATCTCTTTCTCTCTCATCAGAATCTGTCCTAATATTTTAAGCCCATTTTTTTGTTATTCTGTGATAGTTTTGCTTTTTGTCGCATAATTCTATTTTCCTTAACATAATACGCATTTCTTGCATTTCCAATACCACATTGTTGTTTTCTGCATTTTCCTATTATTGTCGTTAAAATCATTTTAACAATTATTTTTAATCGATTTAAAGTTCCAATTTTAATTTGAATATTTTTCCTATATTCAATCCTCATATTATTTTAAGCTTTAATTATTTTTCTGCGGATGACTGATTTATTTGTTCAAAGCTTTGGCTATACTACAAAGGTACATTTCAATTTCTTATATCATGTGCAATTTTGAGATATCATTTTTATATCCTATCCAATTACATGTCCTATATCCACGCTAAGTGAGATTAACCTAGAAAAATCACTCCGTAATAAGAAAACTAACAATTTTTGATTTGGAAAAGAAAAAAGAACGGTTAACTTGATTATTTCGGGCGAATGGTAATCAATTTGATTGTCTTATTAGTAGAGATTTTGTCCGCAATTCCTTCTGTTTTGTATCTCGTAACTCAGATTGTATCTCGCACCGATTGCTCAACAAACAAATTCAGCCCGCTCATTCAGTTGCATTTCGAGTGCGAGGATCGACACCAGAACAGGCGAGTGCTTGTCTACGAGTTCACTCTCCAAGAGGTTAGTTCAAAGCTCTGGTGGGCCCTTCCTCCTCTGAGTCTGTGTTCGCTATCTATGTTCAGGCTCGTGAGTTGATTCGCCAGCTAGAACATTTCGGTTAGTTAAGGCAGTTTATTGGAATGGTCTCCAAGCTGTACACCAGCCTCCCCCTCGGATACATCACCAGATCTACCATTTCCATCATTTTTGGCGGCGGAGGCATTTTTGTCGGGTACCATTTGCTCTCTGGCAATGAACGTTTCTACGAGGAGTTGGTATACTTTGAGCTTTATTAGTTAAATCGATTAAAAATACGTTTAAAGAATGGTTAAAATCATTACTTAAAACCATTTTTAGTATTTTATTTTGAAATCCAGGCAATGCCAGTGGTTCATCGTCTGTTTGATGCAGAACAGGCCCACAGATTGGCAGTTAAAATGGCAAAGTATGGATTGTTTGTTAGTTCCACCGAGAATCGGAAGGAATACCCTGAGTTATGTTGCCAGCTTTTTGGACGGCGACTTGCCAATCCCATTGGTTGTTTTTTTGTTGTTAAATGATGGATAATGCGAAAATTTTAAACATTGGACATATTCAGGATTGGCTGCCGGATTTGACAAAAATGGCGAAGCAATCGATGGGCTTCGCCGCACTGGGTTTGGCTTCATTGAAATTGGCTCCATTACGCCCAGACCTCAGCCCGGCAATGAACGACCACGAGTGTTTCGTCTGGTTGAGGACAAGGTTATCGAACTAATTTGAAGCTTAATAAAGTGAAACGTACGGTTTCAAGGCCGTAATCAATTCATACGGATTCAACAGCGAAGGTGTCGGCACGGTTGTTGGACGAGTGAAGAAAGGTTAATTTCGCATTATTCAAACATTTTTAATTGTTTGCCGCAATTTATTAGTGTTCACCCCGGCTTCACGAGTACCACTTGGCATTAATTTGGGTATTGAAATTGAAAGTATATTATTGAATAATAAAATGAATAAATTATTTTATTTCCAATTGAAAATATTTACAAATCATTTTAGGCAAAAATAAAACAACCACTGAGGCAGTGCATGACTATGAGATTGGTGTCAACTACTTTGCGCCCTGTTGTGATTATTTGGTTATAAATATTTCGTCACCCAACACACCAGGGCTTAGGATGCTCCAGTCAAAGAAGGAATTGGAACAGGTAATTAATTAATTAAAACTATTATCATTGAATTACTCTGTTCACTTCGATGTCGAAATTCTTATTCGAAACCGGAAGTACTTTCAGTTGTTGTCCACCTTGCGCGAGTCGCTTAAGCGAGCGAATGTTTCTCATGGCACGCCCCACTTGTTGGTCAAAATTTCGCCGGACCTTTCAAGAGAGGACATGAAGGATGTTGCACAAGTGGGTCTGACCCGAAATTCAAAAATTGTAATCCAAAAACGGTAGGTATGCAGCGACCGTCGCCACCATGTGGACGGCTTAATTGTGTCCAACACAACAGTGCAAAGACCGGGCTCATTGAAAAGTGTGGAAGCTAAGAGAACGGGAGGACTATCTGGCGAACCATTGCGCGACATTAGCACCGATTGTATCGCTGAAATGTACAGGTACAATTATCAGGTCAAAAATTTAAAAAATAAATATTTTTAGACTGACTCGAGGCCAAATCCCGATTATAGGTTTGCATTTTATCGACCCCCAAAATACCAGAAAATATTAAAGTAAAAAATTAGATTTAAAATAAATAATGTTAAAGTGTGATATGGTAGGTGCACATATTTTAATTCATGTGAATGTTTAATATCTATTAATATTAAAAAATCTGTCCAGGATGTGGCGGCGTCAGCAGCGGTGCGGATGCCTATGATAAAATTCGTGCTGGTGCTTCGGCTGTCCAACTGTACACTGCCCTTGTATACCAGGGCTTCCCAGTCGTGGGCCGCGTGAAGCGGGAATTGGTCGAACTGTTGCGTCGTGATGGGTACACGAACGTGGCGGAAGCAGTGGGCGCGCAACATCGCGGAAAGTAATAACACGGATGTTTAATTTATTTTTCATTGTTTCTCAATTTTACAAATAAAAACAGAGAAAACATTAAAGTCCAGTTTTATTTGGCAAATTAAAGAAAAACCATTTTATGAATGAATATGCATGAAGGGAAGAGAGGGAAAGGGAGGGAGGGCGAAGTTGTCACCATTTGTATCATCACAATATGAAAGTTCTTACACATCGGGACAAAATAGAATAGCAGAACAGGACGCACATACATTTGGATGGGGAAATTGATGTGGACAGAGACATATGTATCCTTCCCAAAATCACTAAAAAATATTTGTATCGTTTTCAATGGAATACGTCCCCAGACGGAAGATGGCGAAAAAGGGATAACCGTCAATTGCGTGCAAATTGACAAAATTAACCACAAACAACTTATAAAGGTGTAGAGGCAAATTTTATTCAATTTGGCATAAATTATTCTCTAAACCAGTTTTGAACAAAGTCAAGACCCAAGAAATTACTCCGTAAAATTTCAAAAATCGCAAATATTATCATAATATTATTCACCTTTATTATGATGTATTATTTTCAAATGTGTTTAGTTATTCGTCCGCAATTATCGCGCCCAAAATCGAAAAGCAAGGAAAAAAGAAAAAATCATTTTTGAAAAAAGCATGTGAAAATGGTAATCAAATCACTACAATAAACAAAAAGAAGCCGATTTAGGAAATGATGATAACAACTACCTTTGTCAGTTTCATCTCCCTTCCGTTCAGTTGTCTCAAAGCTATTTGAGATTCTTTACGAAAGCATAGTGATAAGAGGCAGTGGCGGATTCACGGGGATATATACCCTCTACTTTTAATGCACAATTGCGTTTTTTCGGTTTTCGCCTATCGGCAGCGTAAAAACTTTTGTGGGGCTACTTCCCACGCCAAAATCCTATGGTGGATCCGCCGTTTGGATAAGAATAGACACAGTGTTGTTGGAGTTGGTATTGTGCGAGTTGCGACGAAGACCCGAAGAAAAGGAAGAAATGTTCGCCAGTCGTCTTTTATCTTTCCTTCCTACGCTTTGCGAATTATGCCTTGGCTGAGGCGGCGGACGAAACGTAGCTGGGAATGCGCGAGCCGTGAGCAGCGGCCCCGTTTGCGGCGGCAGAGTGTCGACCATAGGCCCAAACTTGGAACAGGATCAGCACATCGATGGTTATCTGAAGGCAAATAAACCCCATATTTTCAGTTATTATTTGTCTAAAAATTAGGGTAACAAATGCTTCTTTCAAAATTTAATTTTGGGCAGAACAAATTATGTTTGGTTCAAAAATGTTGGCTAGATAATTTTAAATTTTACTTCTTTTTTATTTTTAAACCTGAAGGAATGAACATATCCAAAACTGTGCTGGACTCTTCCGCACAATAAAGTAAATGGCCTTTCCAACATCGCCAATGAACCACATCAGTACCATCTTCACGCTGAAAATCATTTAAAAGTTCGAAAAAGTACCTAGATAATAATCAGCAAATCTAACCTCATCCCAATTGTTGATTTCCGTTGGAAATTCCGAATCAGCTGCGGAACGCCTAGACACGCTTCAACCATTAGGGCACTCATCCCCATCGATTCAACAAAGATGGTGTGCTAAATATGTATGTGAGTTGTGAATTAGTGCTGACTGACTGTGAGTTGGGTCTCGCCAAATTGAATTACGAAGAAAATGCTAAAAATTGTTTCGAGGGCTGATGAGGTGTAATGAGCACATAGGTTCGATGCACAATTTTTAAAATTCACGCTATCGTTTAAAAATTCGAGCACTAATTGTTCTAAAACGCTAATCCTTCGGCATGGAGTATTAAAGAAATTATTATCAAAAAATGCAAAACAGATTTTGTTGTTAAAGGTCAAATTTAAAAAATGTTCGATTCTTCCGGTTTAGGAAAGGGAGGGTATTTTGCCCTCTCTCCTCGTTGCGCGAATATCTCTTCCCATTTTGGCCATATTCTTTCCCTTTTTCCTCCCTGGCAATTCGCTTTTTACTGCCCAAACTACTCCCCGCCCCTCTCTTCCTTTGCCTTTACTCCCCGCCCCTCTCTTCCTTTGCCTTTACTCCCAGCCCCTCTCTTCCTTTGCCTTTACTCCCAGCCCCTCTCTTCCTTTGCCTTCCTCACCATCACGTCAATCATCACACGGCATGGCATCCCAATAAAAATGCAAATTTAATATAGCACTTCTCTTGCCTTCTTTATTTGCCTCTTTCTTTCTTTTTTGACAAACAACAAGTTGCTTTGCTTTTTAGTTTCTCCGAAAATATGTTCGCTTCGATTTCAAAAATAAATACTATTTCAAATTTTTGTAAAGGTCCGTTAAAAAAAAAAAATCAATTTTTCCTAGGGTTAAATGTGTATAATTTTTAAAAGATAGAATGTTTTTAGGTATCCCCATTTTCCATCTCCACCAAAACTCAGAAAATAGAGCAAAAAATTAGGCATCATATTTCATATAAATAGATATTACTTATATATATGAAAGCAATATCTATTTATATGAAAATTGTGTAAATTAATTTGGGCAATTCCAAAATGGTGTTTTTGGCTATTTTTGGCCATAACTTTTTTTCTGAATCGGAAATTAAAAATGATTTCATATAATTTTTTCAGCAAATGTGTGGGGTTCAAATGTCGGTACACGCAAATGTTCGCGCTTTCGCTGTCGAAATTTTGTACATACTCTCTCTGCTCCCCTCTCCGTCTATCCCAGTTACTTGGTACTGTAATTCTGTAGTGTTTTATTTCGCAAACATTTACCTGATGAAAAAGGGCGTTCAGCAGAGAAACAATCACCGTGAACACTGCCAAAGCGGTGATAAAACTAGACAGGTCATTCCATTTCCAGAAGGCTTCGATGAAGTCACCGTCTGAAAAGAATAAATATTAAAAATTTAACAAAATAAATAAAAAGTTCAATCCCCAAATCAGTAATTTAAAGATTTTAATGATGCCTACTACTAAATTATGGATATAACACATGTCTTGAATAATCCCTTTTTGCGTTTCCATTTCTTCTTTAGTTGGCCAATCCCATAAGGCATTTTTCACTTTCTTTCACTTTTCGTACCAAAACAAGTCATTTTTCTCGGTTGTTTATGCGAGACTCATAAAAGTGCGGAAGCAGCCAATCCCTGACTAAATTCGAACACAACACTTCCCTCCGCCAAAACCCCGGTCAATTCTCCATTTTCCAATTGCCCAAAGTGCTGCTTTACCTAACTTCCAATAGGCGAGATTAACAAACCTTTGTTTGTTTTTGTTCTTTTTCTTTATTTTACTTTCTTAAGAGATTTGTTTACTTTATCTTTATTTTTATTATTTATATCGATATTTTTATGTGCTTTTTTCGATTATTTAAATTGGTCACTTTTGACAAATGATTTGATCTAAACGACTTTTCAGCGATGAATTTTAACGACCACAATTTCAACCATTCTCTGCCCCTACAATTGCCCCTGCCCGCCGTCCTGGTCCTCTCCGTGCCCGCAACAATCATTGTTCTGCTCACCATCTTCGGCAATCTCCTCGTGCTGTTTTTTAAAGCCCGCGTTGGGCGCACGAACACCACGCTTTTGGTGTGGAATTTGGGTCTTACCGACTTTCTGGTTGGTGTTTTTGTGCTCCCTATGGGCGCAATTTACCTGCTCAACAGAAGATGGACATTCGGCCATTTGCTGTGCCGTATATGGGTCAGTTTTGATTTTGGCTAAATTGGATTTTGAATCCATGAAATGGGAAACAACTCATTTTTTGTATAAATTTTGGCTTATAGTCCCTTTTTCATAATAATGAATCTGTTTTAATTTATTTATAAAAGGATGGTTTGTTTTCCAGGTGGGCGCAGATGTGACTTTTTGTACATGTTCAGTGGTCACCATTTGCATAATATCTGTAGACCGATACCTCGCAGTGACACGCCCCTTGCGTTACAAATCCGTTGTGACGAAAGTCAAAGTGATCGTCGTCATCATTTTAATATGGACTTTTTCCTTTGGTGTTTTATTGGCAACAGTCCGATGGGAGTCCCATCCGATGACCAAAGAAAACAAGGTGATAATAAAAAAGTTTTGAGTTGAATTTTTTAAATTTAACAATTTTTTTTCTTTTGGCGTAAAATTTCCTGTTAATTTTCGAAAGAGTATTTCCCGCACCGTTTGCGCGAACTTGAATTTGAACTAGTAATTTTGGAGTGATAAATTAAACAAATTTTTTAGACTTGTTTTGTGGGAGACGAAATTCGCTACCTAGCCCATAGTGTGGTGTTCGCCTTCTTTCTGCCGGCTTCGGTAACCCTGACACTTTATTGGCGTATCTACAGTCTGGCAAGGGATCGTCAGAGAGCCTTAGACAGAGGTTTTTTGATGATCCTCGGCCATAACATGAATTTTTTGACCAACACTCTTTCTCAAGCGGTTAGTAAACTTTGTAAATGTTCAGGGTCACGAATTTTTATAATTTATTTTCAGACAGCCTTAAGGGTCCATGTGGGCCGACATAACGGCATGGTTGAGCACCAACGACGTGTGTTAAGGACACATGAACGAATTGCCAAAACACTGGGAGTGGTGTCGTGTTCCTTCCTGTTCTGTTGGCTCCCATTCTTTACACTTTATCTATTCAGTAATTTGAAAAATTTACTTTCTTTAATTCAAAACCATGAATTGGAATTGTCACAATTACAGACTACCAATGTGAAAATTGCGTTCCAACACTCATCATTGACATCGCTTCTTGGCTTGGTCAGTTCCATATCCCTATTGTTAGAGCTTTGGGTATCATGGGTTTCAAAAATCCCCAAAAAATCGTTTTTTTAGGCTACTGCAACTCAATGCTGAACCCGATCATATATTCCTTTACGGTGAAGGAATTCAAACGGTCCGCATTTTGCTTCATCCTTCCGCTGTGGCAATGTGTGCACCGGTGGCTTCCCAAGATTGTGTGCAAACCGCCGGATAAAAAAACAACGCAAAAAATTGTGCGCAAAAGGCAACCAATGACCACACAACAGCAACAACGATCGATGACAACATTCCCACCCGGACTGATGACAACACCAAATTATAACGACATAAAGCTAAAAGCGTCCAGAGAGCGTTCCCGGTCTCGGACTGGAGCAATTGCCTCGCTGATGATCAACACAAATTGTTCACTAGCGCAAAATGCTTTTACCGCAGCGGCAATGACAAAAAGAAAGAGTAAAGAATCCAGTGAAGGCGATAAGGAAATTAAAGAAAAAAGCAAAGAGGAAGAAGAGGAGGAAGACCAGAAAGGGCAGCAGGAGCCCAGGCTAGAAATGATGAATGGACTGAAAAAGGAAGAAGGAGGACGAGGAGGCGCGAAGAAGTCAATTGCAATGTTGAGTGAAAATCTGCATAGAATGGCACAACGCATGAAGAAGCGACGGAGGTCATCATCGGTTGATGAGGCGGACTTGAAGAAGTACGCAGACAGCGAGTTGTTCAATCGGAGCGGACTGGTCACTACCACTTTGCTGTTGGCCACGTCAGAGACCATTCACAGCAGCGGGGCGGGACAGTTCAGCAGCAGCAGCAACAAATGCGCGGAAGAAGCAAACTCATTGCCAATGTCCGCATCCATTTCTTCGGTGCAAAGTAGCAGCAGTGATCTGACCTCATCACAATATTCGAAAACGGTCGTCCGAATGCCTTGCAAAATACCGAAACTGAAAAAACTGAAGCGGCACTCTTTGCCGGAGACCTCCGTGGCGCCAAATGGAGCCAGGCAAATGTCGAGGAAGCGGAGAGATTATCATGATGCGATCAAGGCCAAACACAGGCAAGGAGGAAGGAGAATCCATGATTTGGCTTTGAGGGGTGAAAAGTATGGGTAGAAGACCTTCATAAAAAATTAAAAAGCCAAAAGACGAAGGCATTTTTTTACTTATTTTATTTTATCATCTTACCTTTTGTTTTACTTTTTCCACCATAGAGAAAAACAGAAAAGTGAAAGGTTATATGTCATTTTCTAAATCCACAGGAGGGCACTTTTTGCGGCATTCAAAAAGCCGCCCAGAACAGCAGAATGCGGGAAATATAACGAAGAATCTGGGAAGAGCTCTTCACCGAGCGGAGGATTGTGGAATCGGGCGAAAGCAATGGCCTTACGACAACAGATGAGGCTTAGCGCCAGTAGCAGTCAAGCATCGTTGGCCAGCAGCCGGAAAAGGAAACAAGAACAACAACGGGAAGGGTTGATGAGCAGTGAGTGTGCCAGGAATGCCAAAAAAGGAATGGACGAGGGAAAAGGGGAGGGAAAAAACAAGGAGGAACTGGAGCAGGACGCGATACACATTGTGTGCACAACTGACGAGATCCCGTTGTAATTTAAATTAAATTGCTTATTTTTTATTTAACAATTGCGTAACTTGTTGAGCATCTCAGGAATTTATAAA
Organism: Rotylenchus robustus; assembly: GCA_034700465.1. NCBI lineage: Eukaryota > Metazoa > Nematoda > Chromadorea > Rhabditida > Hoplolaimidae > Rotylenchus > Rotylenchus robustus. Next base: position 13,379 of record JAQIYK010000071.1, read on the forward strand.
AATTTGGTTTTAAAACTTTTAAAATATTTTTAAACAAAAAACTCACTCCAGACTGAAGATCGCTGCGTAATTGGAATCATTCGGCGATTCATTCTGACAGAAATTTCCAACATTGCAACCTACAAATTGTGAAAAATCAATGAAAATTAGTTATTTTAAGCCAACTAACCATAACAGCCAACATCACTACACTCTGAACAAGTAGCGGTGTTTCAAAACGCTTGCCAATCCTGAGTGAGAGTACATCATTTTTATGCATTATGCAATACATAATAATTTGTTTATAATTTTATAGCGAATTTTAATTTGATCAAAATAATCAAAAAATTGTTGATATAAAATACATAATTGAAATTTCAGTTGACTAATATTTCGGTCAATATCTAAAATTTTATTTTGGTCAGCTTTTTACTTTCTTCTAATTTTTTGAATTGTTTGAATTGAAATTTTTAATTATTCAAAAATAAATAATAAAAAACTGAAAGAAAAATGGTTGGTTTCGGATTTTGCATGCAGTGAATTAACTTTTAAATTGGTCTCACCAGAATTCAATTCTGAGTATATTCGCTATGCACAATGCCAGGCAAACAAGCAGTGAAAATCCAACCGCACTTTTGCGACGATAAATTTCAGCATATTGAAAGACGTAGGGAATTGCACCGCCAATGACGATGAAACTGACCGACAGCGCCAAAACGACCATGCCAAGAAGGCCCTGAATTAAAGTTTATTATTAATTAATATAAGTTCAGACCGGAGCTATAAAATTATAAATTTTCGCTATTATGCAATCAATTTGTAGCTAAAGTTATTTTTTTAGTCAGTGCAGCTTGTATACTAATCAAAAATTATTATTTTAAAACGTAAGTAAGGACCATTAAAATGTAAAGAAAAATAAATAAACGAAGAAAAAGTGAAAGAAAAGCAAGATAGGAAAAGAATCGATTGATTTCTGATTCTAAACCATGTTAAACGTCTATTTTTTTATCTGTCCCCAAATGCTCAATTCTATTGTTAGAATGGACATTTTTTGAAGATTGATCTAAACGAATAATTTGGGTCACTAGGGCAGAATCTGTTTTTACATATCTTTTTTCCAATCTTTAAGTCTTCTATAAAGTTTAATTTTGAGCCACAATAATTTTCATTTTAGTCAGTTTATCAAGACACAATTAGTAATACAAATGATCGGAATATGTATTGTATCTTGACAAAATTTTCTAAAAACCGTTACTGAATAAATCATATTCGATGGAATAACTTACATCGAGAGGAATGACTTTGATGCCCTCTTCCTCCACCACGATCATACTTGCTAAAGTGCTGTTGTTGCTCACTTCCGCTTGGACTGCCTTTTGTTCGGAGTGTTGTTGGTTTAAAATGTGTAGAAATTCAGTGCCGTTGTTAACCAAATTGATCAGAGCCTCGACCGGGGAATCAACCAGTGAATCCGCCAATGTTTTGTCCGGCGGACCGCCTTGCTGAAGCTGTAAATGGCATAACAGAGATGAACTCAATTCCACGTTTTATACTTTTCGTTCACGGGATTTAATAAAAAGATTAAATAATTTAGATCTCCTAAATTTGAAATGTGACCAAATAAATGTATAAACATTGAATAAATATATGTTAAGTCCCTTTCTGTATTATCTTCAAAAATTAAGTACTAGCAAGTCAAAGGAACAGTTATCAAAGAACCTTTTTAACCAAATGAGGTTGGAATTCTCCGAAAAGCTGACTATCTCCAAAAATCTATTCACTCACCATTTATTCCACCTCTATTTCAAAATTTCTCCCGTTGTTATAACATCAGGAAAATGTACCTCGTTTTCGCTGCTGCTCAAGTTATTGTCGACGATTGGAGAAATGAAGCCGCCGGTGGACGCAAACACTTTTTCATTCGTTCCTCGTCCTGCTCTGCCCAGCACTGTCTCAAACAATCTAAAAAATGCACATACATAAATAATCGATCGATATGCACCATCATCAGCATTGGAGGGATTCGTTGAGGGAAATGTGCGGACGGAGGACACCTCAACCTTCATCCAACCCATACCATCTCCCTCCTTACTGTTGAATAAATGACTCATTTTGTTCCGAAATATATGTTGTTCAACTACGGCGTGGCAGCTTCCCCTCCTAATTGGATTCCTCCTCCTAATTGGGGAAGAGGTGACGCCAGACGCAAAAATGTCCTATCAAAAATGCAATAAAACCAAAATTTAGGAGAAGTGGGACAGTTAGACGGTAAAAGAAAGAAATTAGAAATGCAATATAATTAAAAATATTAGAAAATGCAAATTAGAACCACTTTTATTAGAAATGCAATATAATACATAAATATGTTCTCCAAACCATAGATAGAGAACCTTTTATTTTGCTAGGGATGGCACAATTTTTTCAGTACCATTATATGTTCATAACTTCAGATGGTACAAAAATGTTTTAGCGATTTTTGGCGTCCAATGAAGTTCGACAATTTTTAGATTTTTACAAGACCCAACTGAAAGTCAAAAATTGTTACATTAGTTTTTCTGTTTTATTTCAAAAAATTATTTTTTTTATTTACTCTAATAAATCTAAGATATTTTAGCGTGAAAAATGCAACTGATATTATTGGAATAATGATCCATCCAATGGCATTGAATGTTTTGATTGTTGCATTTATGGGCCAAAAATTTAAAAAATCAAGATCAAGATGATCCAAGATTCAATACAATCTTTATTTTTTTTGTTTTTTTTCGGAAAAATTGTTCTAATATCATTTCCATTTTTGTTTAGAGACGAAGTTCCTTCTGGCAAAATTTCGTTTAAAGGAGAAAAAACAAACAAAGAATCTCCCACCTCATGGGATTATCACTGCGGCTTAGTTCTCGTTTGGTGGATGGAATATGACGTAACACAACGGGGCCTTATTATGCGCTTCTTTGTTGATTGATGGTACCCGTCACTGAAAATCATTTACAAAATGTTAAAATGATAAAAATATTGCAAATATTAGACAATAAAACATACGGAGACAATCAATAACCATACAGTTAATGATAAAGTGCATATTTATGCAAATAAATTATAAAAATGAAAAGTTTTTGCTACCATAATAAATTTTCGATCGATACCAAATACATTCAACGCTTTCCGCCGAAAGTTACCAGGGCTGTCTTAGGGCTGAGATTGCCGATTTTCGTTTCAATTTTTATGTAGTATCCTGATCCAATGTTCGGTTTTTAATCTTTTCAACTAACAGCCGTGATAAGATTACCAGATAGAAGAGGATGAACGTAGAATAAGAGGAAGTGAAGTGCTAGTTTGATCATGAGTGGGGGAGGAGAATTGGATGGGGGTTGGAAAGTGGAGAGAGAAGGGGAAGGGGGAAAGAGGGGGTGGATGTTGAGGAGAGAACTGGATGAGGCGAAGGAGGGTGGGGAGTGATTGACGATCACTTGGAGGACGAAGGAAAAGGAGCGAGTGAATGCGAATCGAATGTGTATAAGTTGGGTGATGTGAGGGAAATTATAGCAGATAAATGGGGGATAATCTTTTTTTATAAGGACGGATTAGCGAACAGAAAGAATGCAGAAGAGTCTTTGTCTATTTGTCAAAAAAATAATTAGGCGATGGGCATAGGTCTCTCAAAAAATCGATAATGATCTTCGCGTGTCTATCATGTGAATATACCCGTTAGATAGGTGATTCTCATATACTTATTCGGTTCACAGATGCACTGAACCCAACTAATTAATGGATCTTTTTTTGCGTTAGTCTATTAATTATTTTCTTGATTTTGAAAAATATTTTTTTGAGGAAAATTAAGGAGATAAACCGAATAAGTAAGTTCATTTTTAAACAAAAATTATGAAAAATTATATCAAAAGAATAAACTTTGACCACTTGAGGTTCTCATACGAGCATCTGGCGACTCCAACAAAAGAGATTCCTCCTCAACCAGGTCAAAACCAGAACCAAAGGAATGATGTGAACTGACGGAGGCGGGCGGTTGAGGTGGCTTTAGAGGCGCAAAGTTTGGAGGTGAGACCGCCGCCGGTGTGTAGGCTGGCCGAACAATCAATTTCCCGTGCTGTATGAGAAAAAATAATGCAAACTATTGTTAACAAACACAACTATTGTTCAGGCCCGTCGAAACTCCAAGATTTTGAGGTTAAAGGTTGGAAAGTCCATTCAAGGTATACCCAGCAAATGGGAAGAAACGTAGGAACAAAAATGCATTTTTATACAAGAAATTTACAAAATTTTTGTGAGAGGAATTTCGTCATACGTTGATATGGGGTTGAGACCAAGAGAGCAAACCAAGTTAGTGCTAACTCAAAAACTATGTATATTATGTACGTACCTCGTCACAACTGAGACAAAAATCGGCCAACACACTTCTACATCTCATCGCAATGCTGAAAAATACAAAGCAGTTTCTAATTAATTTTTTGATCCCGCACCGTTTTCCGTTTACCATTTTTTAGTAATTTATTGGGGAGCAAAATCTCAAGAAGGTATAAAATAATTCATTTAAAGTTATGATAAAATAAAGTTGATGAATATAACAATTCATAACTTTTGGGTCAAAGTGCCTTTTTTGGTGCGGGGAGAATTTCCAGAATATTAAAATTATTTAATAAAGGTGAATAATAATGTATGATACATTAATTGCTTTAATATACCAAATAACCAAATCAGCAAATGAAATCGGTCGTAAGCTCAGAAAAACACAAATTCATTATTCATTTCTAGTCATATGCGAAAGAATAGAATGACTAGGTAGAGGGACTTTACTCTGTCGTATTGATTTTGGAGAGTTGAGTCACATAATAAGTGCGTGAGTTTGGCGAGCAACCAACCACACTGCTGCTGGCTGGCAATAGTGTGAATAACTAAGTGGACAGAAATAGAGAGAGACCGGCACAGAAAAAGTGGAGGGAACTCGTGCGCAAACGAAGGCAGAGAGTGATGGAAGGAAGGAAGACACGAAAGGAAAAAAGAAAGAGCAAGGTAGTGCATAATACACACCATACAAATTTACATATAGGCATGTCTGTAATAATAAAAAAAGAAGGGAATTGGTTGGAATGTAGATTTTGGTTCGGAAAAATGGGTTCCAAAGTCTATAGGGGATGAAATTTTAATTTATAAAAAAAGATTTTGGACAGTCCCCCATTTGTATTATAATGTTATTTATTATTATTGGTTTATAAACGAAGAGTTAACTTACATTTTTGGAGCAACTACTCGTTTATGTACGCCAAAACACACAAAGAAAATCAATAGAAGAGTTATGCAAGTTGTAAACATCGGATGTTTCATGAGAGATTCCCAAAGGGAAATCTGAAAGGAAATTTTAATTAATTATCAATTAGCAAAGACGATTCCAACTGGGATAAATTGATGCTTTTCATCCTAGGGATATATTTTTGGCTGAAGCTAAATTTTAAAAGTTCTGCGGCGCCAATGGGTAAAATAAAAACTATAGGGGGACCAGAGACGGATCTATGAATTTGCCTTGGAAGGGGCACCTATGGTAGGGATCCAAAATTGATCAACTGGGCTTTTTTCTTTACCCCGTACTCGCTTTTCTCTCTTTCTTTATCGCGTAATACCTCTTTTCTTTCTTTGCCCTCACTCTCTCAAATTATATTTAGCCATTGTTTTCGCTTCAATAAATTTGATTTTTAAACTCAGTTGATGAATCAAAAACCCTTACCTTATGCTGGCCGAACCTATTATCCACTTCTAAAATTTTGCCGCGCCGAAAGCGCGGCAAATTTTTTCAGATATTTGACTTTTGTTGAAAAAAAGAACATTTTTTAGAAAAAATTCCTTCTTTCCCGCCTTCGGCAGAAATTTATTTAATTTTATCCTATTTGGAGAGGGGAACGTTCCGATTCTGAAAAAATCGCTGGGGGTTATATTTAGTTATTATTGCACCGAAAAACCGGTTTTTAGGGGGTGTATTTTTGGTTTAGCAGCTAAATTTTTAGTAGTTAAAAAAAGCCATTAGGCGCCGCGCAAAAACTTGTAAAGAATTTTGGGTTCATAATAGGAGATTCTATCGAAAAATTGCGGCGAAAATTTTTGCGACTTGAAAACACAAGGGGGACCCTATTAAAAATTTTAATTTTTAAGCATTTCGGGAGGACGGACACCCCTCCCCCTAGCTATGCCCCTGAAATCTAATGGAAATTTTATAAATTGGCAAAAAATTGAATTCAAAAAGACATGTGTTTTTTGGATAAAAATTGTTTAAAATTAAAATACATTTATTATTATTTAAAAATCAAAACACACAAATTCTGTTTAGAAATGACTGCAGAAAATATTGCAATGATATTCAGTCCAACAATATTCTGCACAGGGGTGAATTTTCCACCATTGCCAAACCAACAGGTTTCAGATTTTTTTTTAAAATAATTTTGTTTGTTAAAACACAATAATGATCAGAAACAACAAAAATTTAAAACATATAAAAATATAGAAAATAAAAATAAAAAGAACCTCGAAAACGAAAATTTCAACCCATTTCAATGATTGGAGTTGCAATCGCAACAACAATAAAAATAGCATTTCGAATGTTGATTTTCGGATTGATCAACCGGGGGTAGATTTTGATGAATGCCTATTGACATCATAGGATCACAGCAAACATAAATTTACAGTTTTTTTTATTGAAAAAATATTTTCTAATTATTGGAGAAAATTGAATTAATAATATTTTTAACATAAATGCAATTTTTAAATATTAAATTGTTTCAGCATTTGCTGCTCCATTTTTTGATAGTCAACAAAAATAGTGTCGGTTCTTACTGATTATTAGCAATTAGCATGGATGAAGAATGAGTGTGAATAATATTGCGCTTTTCCTCAACAACAACAAGCTTCTCCTCCTCCTCCTCCCGTTCCTGTGTTCATCCGTTGATAATAAACTTACATTTGTGCCAACGAACTTAACATCCTCATTTTTAAAATCTCTAAAAATTCGTCTTTCGAATCAATTTGAAATGTATAATTTAGTACAGGCCCGTAGCTAGGGGGGAATTCCTTCCCCGAAATGTCAAAAATTAAATTTTTTTAATAGGGTACCCGTCCCCCCTTTGTTTTTCTAAATTTGCGAACGGGCTAGCTACGGGCCTGATTTAGTAGATGGTGCGCAGCAAACTTTGAACTCGCAAAAAGTCAATAGATCCATGGAGAAATTTTTTTAAATTTAACAAAACTTTTGTACAAGTTTTCATTTTCACAAATAGTTTTCGCGCTACGCACCAATAGATATTATTGTTGTTTTGTATTCCCTTGTTTTCCTTTTTTGATAAAATAAAGATAGATGATGATGATTATTGTTGTAATTTTGTTTTTTATTAACGTTATTTCGTTATTATTTATTTTATATTTTTGTATTTTAAGCAAAAAAATTTGGAAGAGACAGGCTATACCTAATTAATTGTAATGGGAGCATATCTTTCAAAGCCCGAGAAGGAGAAGAGTCATGAGGAGGGCGAGAGCGACTCTATTCGGTATGCATTACTTTTATCGTTTTATATTTTTTTGTTTTATAAAAAAATAAATTTAAACTTATTTTTCTTCATTCTAATAAGTAGCGAAACACGAAAACCTAAATATCATTTCACTCCAGTGGCGTCGCCAAGGGCGTAACGAGCAGAGGTGAAAACGAGCTGGACCAGTAAATTCCGGCCCCTTGGTCATTTTTTGGCATTACGGGCCGAAAATTATGAAATTCCAATTATAAACATTTTAAATTTTCACCTTACGGGCCGGCTAAAAATCAGCCGGGCCGAAAATTTCCGGCCCGTTTTTACCTCTGGTAACGAGCCAAGGGTTTCGAGGGGGGCTCTGTACAAAAAATTTTGCCGCGCCATAAGTGTGGCGAATTTTTTACGCTATATCGATATTTTGAAATAAAAAATGCGATTTTGTACAAAAAATCGCATTTTTGGCAAAAAACCGTGGAAATCCGCGGCGTTGATAAACGCCGCGGAAAAATTTTTGCAATTTTTCGCTGGCAAAAAGGTCCTCTTTGAAAATTTAACATTTCTCCTGGCGGTTCGAGATCGAGGCGGCCCGGACCCCCCACTACCCCCTCTCGTTACGCCCCTGGGCCTGATGAAGCCCAAAAAATACATCTCTTAAATCGATTTTTTCCTTAAAGATTTTTTCCTTTTTTCCTTCGCCTCTTTTCGGCACTGCAAAAACTATGAAAATAGGCTCCCTCTAAAATCGTGAAAATAGGCCACCTCTAAAACGCCCACCCCTGTTTCAACCTGATTATTCTATTTAATAAATTAAACGTTGCCATTTTAGGTTTGCGTCTACATCAATGCAAGGTAAGCCATTATAAGAATCGCGTTTGAAAGTGCATTTTGGACCATTTTTTAAATTTTTATTGAAGATTTTAATCAGGGATGTCGCGAAGATTCGATTTCGAAAATCGAAACTTTCGAGGTTTTATTTCGATTTTGAAAATGGAAATTTACTCGAAATTTCGACTTTCGATTTTTTTAAAATTATGAAAATGCACCCCTTAAGTCCCATACCCTTCAATCCCACACAATGTCAAAATCGAAACCAATAATAATATGAGTATTTGAACTGTTACTGTATTGAACTGTTACTGTTTTCCGCCCGCCCCACTGGGCACACACTTCTCAATGAACTGTCCCGCCTCCGCCCGGCTAATGCACCCGTCCTGGTTGGCGTCCCACAGCTGCGTGTCCATGCCCAGAACGAACTGCTTGAACTCGTCGAAGGACAGTTTGCCGTCGTGGTCAGTGTTCACCAAAACAAAACAAACAAAAATACTGAATTTCCTCTGATTTTTTCCCACTTCACCTTAAGGAGATAGGGTAGGGTTGAGTCCAGGGCTGTCGCCATATTTTGATTTTGAAAATCGAAACTTTCGAGGTTTTATTTCGATTTCGAAAATGAAAATTTACTCGAAAAAATTTTTTTAGCTGGAGCCGGAGCTAAAATTTCCCGACGTGCAGCACTGTTACCAATGCGACGCCCAAATTCGGCT